>VXBO01000970.1:276514-402243 GCA_013400135.1 Rhinoptilus africanus
CCTGATTCCTTGACACAGCAAAGGAGGTATAAGAGAACTCTACAGACAGTGAGATCCTCCTGGGGATATCTTGCTTTCAGTACTTTTTTAAAAATGTAGGGCATTTTGGGAACAAGTAGGTAGGTTTTTTTTCCCCTAAGGAAGATTTCAAGGGATAGGTCAAGGATGTCCTGGGACTTGCAGCTTACCCCTCTTTTTCATCAACTAAGTATATTCTTTTTGCTGAGGAGAAGGATGTTGTTTTGTGTTCCCAACGCCAACACAGATTTCCCTGGGCTGAGTGCTCCAATCTTCTCTACATTGCATATTGTACACTTTTTAGTGAGGTTTCTGCTAACATGTTTTACCTTGTGTTGCCTGGGGCTGAGAAGGGGAATAAATTGTTTTCTGGGTCTCCTATGGATTGGAAAAAGTAATGGGATTAAATTGCACTGAGAAAGAGTCAGGTTAGACATCAGGAAACACTTTTTCACAGTTAGAATAGTTAAATGCTGGAATACATTGCCTAGGGAAGGGGTGGAATCTGTGTTATTAGAAATTTTTAAGAAGAAGTTAGAAAAGCATTTGGCAGAAATGGTTTAATAGAGCTGAATCCTGCCTTAGGACAGGGGATTGGACTCAACTGATGTTCCTCAGCCCTTCCTTCCCCTCTCCCAGTTCATCCAAGGATGACTTCACCTTTCTGATCCGGGAGGAACTACAGTTCACCTAGTGCAATGTTTCTACAATAGATTGCACTTCTAGCCTACTGCAAACTGAACCATGTTACTGTCATCATCCCTCCCCCCCTCCACAACTTCCTTGCTTGCTCCCACATGTGGAAATGAGTGTATACGCTGGAAAATTAAGTTGTTGCAGTTTCCTGACTACTGCCTGATGCCTACCAGACCATGGACCACAGACTGAAGAATGCTGGCTGTAGTGACCTCCTGAGGTCCATTCCAGTCCTAATTTCTCTGATCCTAGCAGTGCTCCTGTGGTTCATCACCATGGCTCTATTGACGCATGATAATTTGAGCCTTGGTAATAATTATGTTCCAGAGCCCTGGGAAAGAATGGACTGTTCATTGGTGAGATCGACAGCCTGGAAACAGGGCAAATAACTTCAAATTCTAGCCCCTTGGTAAACCTGCTGTTAGGAAGTCCCTTAGGTCCAAACCTTAAGGTGTATCCTCAACTGAAATCAGATAGCCTGCCTTTCCAGCCTCCGGACGCATGTGCCATTTCAGCCCAGGGACAAGGGAGATATCTGAAATATCACATGCCAGTGGCGATGAATTGCAGATGCATTCACTGGAAACTGAAAAAGGCATAGATAAAATCAGTATATTTACCACTTGTGCTTACTTATGCACATAACTAGCCAGGTTCTTCAAGGTTTTAAAGGTGTGATATAGTACTTCTCCCCTTTAGTATGAACATCCAGGTGACTACAAATCCAAATATTATGTACCATTAAAACTTTTATAGTTTCCCTATAGAGAGACCCATCAAATGTGTTTAGGAAATGTTTGGCCTTCTTTGCCTTCCTGGGACTTGATTCTTGGAAGAAGGGTTTATTTCATCTGAATTTTTGGAAAGGGAATCTGAGGCACACAAAAGACATCAACCTGTCTTGTGCTCTGAAATGTTTCCCAGCTATATGGCTCAGATGGAAAGGAAGCAAAGGGTGAGGCTGAAGTTAGGCAGTGGAAAAGTCTAGCAGCAGCATGATACTGTTATGTATTTCACACCTATAGAGAAATGAGTACATTTTCACCCTCTGACTCCAGAGGAACCTGAGAGACCTTGCCATTTGCTCCAGAACTGGCAGAGCAGTTGTCATCATCCAAGAGTTATGCTTCATATTAGACATATATCTGGCTACCCATAGAAGTGGTATAGGTCACACAGTTCTTCAATGCCTACTGTGGTGGTGGTGGGTTTCTGATAATTTCTCCATCATCCACCCTGCAGGAATCTGATGCATCCAAATAAATATTGCATGAAACATGGTTCTCCGCCCAAAGTCTGAGGGCTCCAGTTCACCTGCCCACACCAGCTCTGTTTGTCCTCTGCCCTTGTGTTGTGCCCCTTGGTCATTAGCTGTAATGATTTCTGGATGCTCCCTGGGAGGCAGGAACAATATGGCACAACAGACCTCACTCTGGGAGTCTGAATTAAATACACAAAATCAAGTCAGAGCCTCCCATACTGGAAGCAGGTTCAGTCCTCTGAGTGACACACAGCTCTGCTGCTTTATACTAAGTAGTGAGCTGCTCCTTTTCTCCTGCCCTGGGTTAGCAACACTTAAGATACAGGATTTGCATTGTCTGTGAAAAGTTTGTGAACGCCTGCTCCTTTCTTCACACATCAAATCCTTCAGCTTCATTGCCACAGTTCCTGGCTCAGAGATTTGTGCTCCTTCCTTGTGTTCAACACCACTGGACACAATTTCCAGTAATCTCTGGAAGAGTCACATGCTTGCTGTTCTCCTGACCCAAATCTGAGGTGACAAGAGGTGTAATTCCCCCTGCATATTCCCAGCAGCTAGAGGCCTTCAAGGCCTTTGCATCCAGGAAAGGATGTAGAAGAGGGTACATCATTTCACCCTTGCCTCTGGGCTGTGCTTTCCCTTTGCTCTGCAGGGGAAACCTGGATGTTTCCCAAGGACAGGAGAAATCAGACATGGGTGAATGTCTGCGGGCTAGAGAGGGAGCAGTGCCCTAGCAGGCAAGTCAGAGAGCATGTTCATGAGAGAGCTGACTGAGTGGCTGATGGAGGCACTGCAGCTTCGTGTCTGAACTAGATTCAGGATTATGATTTCAATAAGCATTTTTTTCCTAATGGAGGTGGGTTGCTGGGCAATGCAAAGGCAGATGGAATACCCCATCATTTCTGGAGCACAGGAAAGGGATTTGTTGACCTTCATAGAGGAAGGATGATTTTATAGGGCAGGCATTTGGATAGGACCCCTGGGACTCTCTTCTAGTTTTGCCACAGATGCAGGCAAGTCACTTAGGCCAAGACTTTCAGAAATAATTAACAAAGGAGGAGGGAGTGTAGCTCAAAATGGCAATGTCCCCACCCATTTAGAGAGAGAGCTGGCTTGCTCTGGGGACAGCTGACAGAAAGGGTTTGCAAAGATGAAGCCCAAAGGCAACAAGGTATGAAGAGGCTTTCTAAATAAAGGAGGAAGCTTGACAGCTTTGCTAGGGAGGCATGACGGACTGGGATGACCAAAGGCCTGAAATCACCTCAGCGGCCTTTTTAAGACAGAAGTTCCTTTGATGAACCTCAGGCAAGGTTTATTTTTTGATACTTTTTATCTGATGCTGGTTTTTCCATAACAGCTAAGTAATGACAGGCTGCTAGCCTCCCCTGTAAGACACCAGGAAATACGCATAGTGAAGAAGTCATGACTCGTGATATAATCTCTTTCACAAACTTGAACGCTGTTTGTGGAAGTCACTTTTCTGATGCCTAATACAGCGTTATGGGTACATATCTTAGCATTGACTAAGTATCTCTTCTCTAAGGGGTCACGTATTGGCATTCAGCTTGAAGTGTTTTGAGACCTTGTCTTACCAATTTTATCTGTCCAATGTCTCTAGTAATTGACGAAAGGGGACACAGTTCAATCACGTAAAATCTTGCCTCCTTAGCAAAATGAAGTAAATATTTATGTATGTATTTCATTACTTTTCATCATTAGGATCTGAAATGAGGCAGGAGATCCACCATGACCTGCAGAAGGATAAAGTCAGTGCCTAAGAAAGATCAAGCTCAGAGCTCCAGCTCTTATGTGACGGTGCCTGAAAGTACAATCTGGGTACTCAGTGGTATGAGACCTCAAAATAAAGGGGGAAGAAGAGTGCTTTACAAGAGAGGCCCTTTCTCATCCCTCTGCATTGCCTGTCCTGAAATGAGCAGCCTGAAGACTGGTGATGGTTAAGAGGTTACCTCCACAGCCTGGTCTCTGGTCTCCTCCCTGAGTACACAGTGGGAACAGGCACCCCGAATTTCACCCTGCAGTGATGGGGGACACACAGGTGTCTTGGTACCTCATCTGAGCCCTGGTGCGTCTGCATAAGAGGTGCCTTCCAAAAGGTGAAGGCACAGACATGCCTTCTGCCTTCTCAACCCTCCTTCTGTGTAAGATTTTCTGGTGGGTAGGATACCCTTTGCTGGGAAGAGGTAGGCATGAGAGAAGCAAGCGATTGTATTTCAAACTTGATTTGCCTGACATTGCTGGCCTGGATACCCAGAGAGTTTTCAAACGTGACTGCAGCGGGCTTTTTTTATTTGGTTGATTTGTTATTTGGTTTTGCATCTTCATTTTCTTCCCTTTCGAGAACTTTGGCTCATGTGTGTCTGGCTTATTCCCTCTTCATGTTTATACAAAGAACAGATTTACTGGGGAATGGGGCATCTTCATTACATGCTGCTTTCACGTCCATCTTCTCTCCTATGAAAGGGAAAGAGAGCCTGGGTCATGACATATCTTTCCCCAGCAGCACTGCAGCTGCACTGAGCTCCATATGCCGATCAGCTCTGAACCACGACAAATACCTCAGGGCCGCATCCTCAGGCACTCTGAGCAGATACAGCCTCACTGGTTTCCAGATCAGAGGCCAGATGAGCAAGTCCTCAAGTCAATACATCTGCTTATAGCTTCTGTAAGTAAGCAACTGATTAAATCCTCCGGAGCCTGCCAAGGTCTGTGCAGAAATATACGGCTAAAGGAGAGGAGGACTGGGAGGGGAAGGAGCTGTCTGAATCTTTGGGGAAAGAGAATATGTTGTAAATAAAGCTACATTCCATTAATTAACTTAGCATAATCGCCCTGTAATTACACTGATAATCATTTATCTTGGGCTCAGACCAAAAACCTTAATGGGGAAAATCCATCATATCCAATTTTTGTCCAGATGCTTAATTCCACCACTGAACTAATCCTAACGGTTCTGTCAGCTTCATTATGGTGCCATTAGAGAGAATAAACTAGAAAGTGCTCCGAGTGTCTCTGCCTCCCTCTCGTGCTTGTCCTAACCCATAGGGAAAAAGGATGAAGGGGAGCTGGAAAATCCAGGCTACCATATTTCTAAAGGACCTCATGAGCAGTTTTGCAAAAACTGGCAATACTTTGAGAGGAGATCACAAGTAGGGGACTGATTGGTCACTGCTGGCACTGAGTGAGGAAATCTAGGGGTTGACATTAACCCCAGGTGAAGGACTGGCATGAGGCAAACAGATTGCTTAGTCCTCCTAAAGCCTTTGCAAAGATTCAGATCTGGCAGCATGGAAAATAGGAATGGAATTAGGGAAATGTCATTTTTGCAGTGCTAAACTTGGTCTGAAGTGCCATGACCCTAAAGTAGCACTTCAGGCATGTCTTGATTTGACCACTTTGCTATGACAAGGACATTATAGAACAGGAGAAAAAAATTGTCAGTAGGCTACACGAGGAATGGATAACAAGATATTTCACCATTCTTGTTTCCTCAACTTGAAGATGCTACAATTATCTTTATAAATTTAAAATGTATATAACTGTTGCAGGCACAGAATGATTGAATAATTGGTTAATTGAACAAATTATTAACTCAAAATGAAAGAAGGTCTTGACCAAAGCACATTAACTCCCATGGTTTAAACTGTCAGCCCTTAAGATCTTGCTTTGCTATGGGAGCAGATGGTTTTGCAAAAGATCTTCACAGTTTTTCCAGATCTTAGCTTGCAAAAAATGTAGTGCAAGTCAGCTCCATTGTAGGATAGTCTCTATTTTGCAATGCATTTTTTTAAGAGAGAGGCATGGCAGAATGAAATCCTCCTTGGAAGATGGAGCTCATTCCAGAGAGGAATTTGAATGTTGGCAGCTTCTGTTTCATTTAGTACCTGCACACTGTTGCTTATTTTTTCCTGGTGAGCATTGGTAAAGAGGTCATATACACTGATGAATGCATTAAGGTCTCTGCTGTTAATTATGGCTGTAACAACGAGCCAGCCTTCAAGGTCCTGAAATGCATCACTGCCTTCCTGAAAAACAACACCTACTTCACCTTCAAATGCATTCATGCTATGTTCATAAAATAAATTCTATTCACCCTCTTCCTCGTCCATTGCTTTTATTTTATTTCAGAAATCCAAGCTAAGCAAAGCACTGTTTCCACCCCCTCCCCGGCCCCGAAACACGGTTGCACTGAGATTCAGTTTGTTCTCTCCTATGTAAAATCACAGATTTAGCTGCCTGAATTCAGAGACAGCTTCCTAGTGTGTTGTAAGAAAATGGCTTTCACCACTGGGGAGGGACATATGGTCCTATGTGGTGCATTTCAGGGTGCTCCTGAAGAAGTGGACTGAACCCCAGAATGTGACTGTCTTCACCATTCAGCCCAGGCAATGAATGGGGGAGCTGTGCCCGTGTGCTGGTGAGGCAGCGCTGGTGAGCACTCTGGGTGAGCGGGAGAAACACCAAGCATTGCTGCCAGTCCCTGCAACGCGTGAACCTAGGGAAGGACAACAATGCAGGAGGATGGAAGGTTACACTGAGAAGTGATCTACAGACTGAGGAGTGATTGAGCCAGAAGCTGTCTTTGAATTTTTCTTCTATTAATTTGTCAACAGAGGTCAGCATTAGCTTCCTCTTCAGCCCTATTTTCTCTGAGAGGCTTCATGAGCCCTTCAGCGTGACAAAGCTGAAAAGGCTGGGAAGACCCTTGTGTTTGGCCAGGCTGTTTTCGTATTGGAGATCTTGCTGCTGTTCTGGTGGTCCAATCTTGGGGCTGCAGTTGTGGGAAGGAGGCAGATGGCTCTGCAGGTAAGCCACATCATTAGCTGCTGCTGCTCAGGGCACCTTCTAGGAGAACCCAAGGCAGAAAGATGAAGAATTTAGGTGTGTATGGGGTGTGAATATCCTCCTGAGTGTATTACTTATCATAAGTGACCCCTCTCTCACCTGTTTACAGCTAAGCCTCATTAGTCGGCTGTGGACTGCATTTAACTCCGCCACTCCCTGATGCTTAGCAACGTTTCTCTAGAAATTTTCTGCCCACTCCAGAAAGTCGATTACTAGGTATGAAATCCTCTCCTTCTCTCCTCTGCTCATGCACACATGCAGGGCGGAGGTGATCAATGGAGACCTTACTGGTTATTTATTTAACAAGGGAAACAAACCTAAACACAAAGAAGGATGGTTAAAAAAAGAATTTTTAAACAAACTCCAAGAACAGCAGCTGATCTTTCTCTTTTGTAAACAAGGCCTTACTGTAATCTTTTTAACTCTCGCCACAAGCCAGATTTATCTTTGGACATCCTGCCCAGAAATCATTGCACTTCTCTGCAGCAGAATAAACATTCGAGGGACCCAGCCACATGGACACACATGGAGGAGGAGATAGGGGGACTTGGAGATCAAGCCAGTGCAAAAATGTTTCATTACAATGGCAAGTCCCAGGCTGGAAGAAAATAAAGACAAGAAAAAAGAAAAAGAAAGCAATGAAATCAAAACCCTGCCTTGATTGCATGTGGGTGGATAACTCACTTCCTTCACACGCTTCTTATCCACTGATCCCGCACACAGCATGCAAGTACTCCAACTCCTGCGCCTCCTCGTCATTTACTTCTGAAATCACTGCAAATATATACAGAAAAAAAGCTTTGAGATAAAGCTGGCACAGGGGAAGACATGCAACTTCCCCAGCAGAGCTGTGGCAGCGTGACAAGCTCTTGGACCCCATCCAGCAAGCTGAAGCAACTGAAACTCAGGCCCGAAGCTGGTGAACGGCAATGGTTTGGTGCAGACCGAGATCTGCTGCTGTGACTGCGGGAGGCGGAGGGGACACCTCTGCGTGCAGAACATGCGCTTTGCTGCACACGCATGGGGCCTCTCCGCTCTGCCGCCGAGCACCCCAGTAGGACAAGGAAGCACCCAGGACTGTTCCTTTTTATTTTTATTTTCAAGGGCAAACTTTTTGGCAAATGTCCAGGCAATCAAAGCTGGGTGTAGGAGCAATGGCCAATTAAAGTTCCTTTTTGTCACTGTAAAGCTGGGATCTCCTCTATACCACCAGCAGAAGGAAGCCCACAGTCTTTCAAAAGGTTTAAATTAGGTACGAAAACAGACTTAGTAAATCCTGAAAAAATGAACGTTAATACAGAACCTAGTGGTGGGGAGCAGTTATATCCTGACAGTCGCACTTGATTGATCTGAACATCCAAAATATTTCCAGATTTTGGCTGATTCTAAAGTAACCTATTTGACTTATCAGGACAGATAGGCATGAGCCTATAGAGTGTTTTAGGTATCTGGTACTGTGAGACAGTGTGTATGCAGAGGACTTACGCACTGTTACGTGTTGGAGGTGTATAGGGCTGAACAGGACTGATCAGGAAGACAAGTGGCAACATGGGACCGGATAGGAAGGAGACAAGTGGATGACGTACAACTGGGCTGAGCACAAGTTCTTGCATTCTCCAGCCTGGCCACAGGCCTGGGCAATGGGGTTCCCAGGGCCAACCATCCGCTGCCAGCATGTCATTAATTACTGATAAAATTCACTTACTCTTGCATTTGTGCCTGGTGCCAGCTTCTGGCCAAGAGTGACATCATTTTGTCTGTGATCAACATCAAAGAAAGGGAAGAGAGGCCTAGGAAACCCACATAAATCTAAATGGAAGTAAACAAAGATGTGTCATCAACTCTGGAGATGTCACGGTGAGGAGCAAAGTTTTATTGCCACTTGTTTTGGGAGGACCTGTGCATCTTGCTTGTGGCTCTGCATGAGTAATGCGGTTGTCCTGGGTCCCTGACAGTGGAAAAAGAATAATTATATTGCACTGTCACATATTTCCTCCCTCTTCAGTGGGTGTACTAAAAAGCAACAGGAAGTTCTCCAGCTCTGAGAACCATATTTTTGTCATTCTTTCATTGGGGAGCTGCTGTTTGCATCAGAGCTCCTGCATTCATGACAGGCCATCGATGGGGGCTTCCTCTGGTTTTCATTTTCTTCCTTACAGATGCGAAACTTGGGGCGTCTTCACAGGCAAGCTGGAGGAATGAGTCTGCGGTAGGAAGGATGGTGCCTGTGAAATGGTTTCCTAAAACGGAGTCCAAAGTCTCAGGACATTATCCTTGGGTGACCTGGGAAGGACTGAGCTCCTACATAGCTGACAAACACGTGACGTGACTGTTAGGAAAACTGCAGCTGCAGGATAATGGCCTGAAACTTTTTACTGGGGTAGCTTCTTTTCTGTTAGCATTCTTCTTTACTTTTAACTCAAAAGTATCTCTAGGATATTTTTACTTTTAACTCTTCAATTTGGTTTATGCTTTCATGCAACAAACAGATATTTTTTAACTCTCCAGATCTCTCCAGTGCCTCCAAGGATGCATGTTGCCTCACAGACATTTTTTTTCCTCTTTTAAGTCAAATCTGTTTTTTTTCAACACATAAAGCTATAAACAAGCAATGAAGAAATCCATCTTTTAAAAATAGCTGGAGACGGTCAGGGCACGTGTTCTGCTACTCATGCAGAAAAGAGGAGCATCTGGTTTGAAGAGAAGGCTTCAATGGCTCCAGCAGCAATTTATAGTCATGGAGCTGTCAGCTTGCACCTGCCCTGCAGACAGCAAAGGAGAAGAGAAGAAGGATTTATTTTTTTAAACATAGAGTTATCCAATAGAAGTTATTCTGGTGTCCCCACCAGAGTCTTAAAAAGCCCAAATTAAAAACTGTGGTGACTACACTGAGATACAGTAGCTAATGGGTACTTTTCTGCCATTGCCTTTGACTGATCTTGAGAATGGTTGGCTTGTAGAACTGAAATATGATTTACCAGCAATGAGAAAGAGTAATTTGGCTGTGGCGCGCTGGTCCCACTAGTCTCATCAAATATGGCTCAGGTCTGCAGGAGAGAGTAACAGACCTCTCTCCTTTCCTCCTCCTTCCTCCTTCATCACCTCTCTCCCTCTGCCTGTCCCCACACCTGCACCCTCCACCTGATGTCTGAACCCAAGCCTCAGTGTCTGTGCCAGCAAGGAGAGGATGCGGGGGTAGACTTCACCTTCCAACATCTTTCACTTGCAGAGGTTTCCTGGTAAAGAGGAAAAGGTGCTCAAAATGTCAACCTATAGGAGAAAAACCTTATCAACACAGGAGTGACCGGTGTCAGGTTTTTGCATCTGTGAAAAACTCAGATGAAAAGCTTTCAACAATGCCATTGGATGTGATGATGGGACAGAAGGACCAAACTTGGGTCTGGAGCAGAGGTATTGCTTTAGTTCAGGTTCAGGTTCAGAGTCAATGCTGAGATGAACTTTTTGTCGAGATTGTCAAGAATGCATTTCCCATCCTGTCAGAATTCCAGAAAGGATTTAAAATATGCTGGATTGATGCAAATGATTAAAAACTCAGATGATTTGTAGAATGCAGCTTCTGCAATTTCTTGATTTCTCAAATATCAAAGTAACTATGTGGGAATCTTCTATTTTGGTATAGTCCAAATGCAATACTACACATTCTATATAAAGACATACAAATGGCTTTAAAAGTAGTGTTAGCACTATTTAAATGCTTTAGCTTGTAAAAAATTAACTCATATAAATTACAAGCTCCATGAAATGCTCAAAAGGAAGTCCAAATGAAAGTCTGATTTCAGAATGATTTACTCTAGCTGAGAACATATTCCAGCAAAGTATGTCTATTTTGACAAAATGGCATTTCCTAATGAAAAAATACTCATATTCATTTCTATTCTATCTTTTCTGCTTGTTGACCTATTCATTTTTCATCTAAAATTGCAAATTCCTCTTTAAGGGGATTTTTCTTCCCCCCAGTACATTGGAGACAAGTAAGTTGCAATTAACTCTCCCTAAGTAAAATGTAAAAGCCAGTCTCTTTAATCATGCATCTCACACAAAATATGACTTGTCAGAAGAGATTTCAAGCAAGAGATATTGCCCATGAAAGAAAATGCAGTCATGTGCCAGGAACAGAGAGACAGATTCCCAAAGGAAAAAAAAAAAAAAAAGGAGTGAAAGACTGAGCCAGTCTTGCAGAAGCATCGTTTTGCTTTGGCCTGGGAAGTAAAACACCCAACATACAATTTCCGCTCTTAACTAAGAGGGGCAAGGATTAATCAGCCCTTGAAAAAGTAATAATTTAAGCAAGTGGAATGCCAGCAATGCTCACTTTCAGGGGAAAGTTTATAGTGCTTATATCCTGTCTGCTTTACTTTAATAAAATGTAAAATACTTTCAAATAAACTATATTTAATGGACTAGAGATACATATCCTCTGGCACTTTTTCCCCTATCTTCACATCCTGGATGCTGTATAATTCCATACTTTTCATGTTGTGCAATTGCAGTGTTTGTTCTATGCTACTTGGCTCTTGGGGGCTGGATTTCGTGTTCAATCCAGGTAGTAACATTGCTCCTCTGGAAGGGAATGGTGGTGAGACTGGAAAGGTCCAAACTGTATGCCACAAGCTTGTTTTGCTATAGCTATATCTTTTTTTGAAGTTTATGGTGTTCTTCCTCAGAAAGCACTAGAGCAACCCCACAGGAAGCCAACACAAAAGCAATGTGTTCGTGGTTGTGTTCTTTGTCAAAGATAATAATAGAAAGTATCACTGGTTGACCCTAAAGTAACTGACTAGTAGTCCCAGTTCAGCCCTCAAGATTATTTATTTACAGATCTTATTTATTTTGATTGTGCTCAAAAGATACCAAGGTGCTTTTTGATACCTCTTGGAAAGGCCTTGAATAAGACAAGGATCCCATAGAAATAGGAAGCAGCAGCAGTGAAGGTAAATATTAATGAGGGCTGCCTGACCTTGGTGACAAGTATTTCATGTTAGAAAGTGTCTGGTCACTAGGGTAGGAAGGGAAAAGCCCCAGACTTAGAGCTGCTTTCAGTGACTTTGGAGGAAAGGAGCATGGACTGCAGGTTGGAGAAGGCCTCAGTGAGTCTATCAGGTGCCCACATAAAACATCTGCAACTGGCTATGCTTTGTTCCAGGGTCAATTTAGTTTTAAAACCATAGAAACCTGATATCTGTATTCAGCAGTTGGAACCTAAGAGTGGAAACATTTTGCAATTGGGCAGTGGGAGAAACTTTGTTGGCTTTTTTTTCTTCTTCTTCTCTTTTGCACAACTTGGTTAAAATACTGCTCTAAACCACTGGTGACAGCTCTCAAGAAAAAAGAAAGACTTTGAATGTCACGAGGTCCAAGCTCATCATTTGAGTACTGAAAAAGGCAGATGGTTCAATGCTCTTGGTAGACACATTCCCAATGCACTTGCTCTGTGCCTGGCTCCTTGTGAATTTGTCCCCTGAGATTCTGATGCTCATCAAGACCCACAGTTTCTCAATGGGGTGTTACCCACAACAACAGGTATCTTAAAGGGTCCTTCCCAGAGAATTTGTCTCCCACATAGCACCAGAGGAAATGGGTAGCATGTCCATATTGCTAGAGCTTGGTAGCTGCTGATTATAACGGAAAAAGGATTGAGTTCTTTGCTGGTATCTCCACATTCACCTAAAGGGAAACTATGCAGGATCCTACTGGGGTGTGCAGCCAAGCCAAAATATCCTGTAGGCAAAAAGGATAATTAGAAAGTTAGCTTATCCTTCTACCTTTTATCCACTTGTCTGTGTTATGGGAAACTCTTTGTATTTAAAAGAAATGGGGAGGCAAGGATCCCTCCTGGTATCCTGGAGGCCTTATCATATTTGTAAGGAGAAAAACCAGAACCGCCTTGAAAGGCAGCAGTTGTGTTTATTTCATTCTCTTTGGAGAGCTGTTAAATCTCCATGTACAGTGGGGTTAGTCCCTGGCTTTCATCTGGCTATTTTGATGAATTAGCAAAGCCACTGTCAGATGCTGGCTGTGAGGGGTAAGCCAAGACTCTTCTTCTGCCTTGACCTCTTTACTGCTGTGCTGTGTTCCCAGGGTGCTCTGCACCCTAAATATGAGGGCTTTTTTTTGCACAGATCTTTTCTTATGTCTGCACCTCTGACATCTATATCCTATACCGGGTTTTAATAGCATTCCTATCTTCAGGTAAAGAGTATCCCCACCCTGCTTTACAGTCATCCCAGACCTAAACCATTCAGGGACTTCTGGTCCAGATATAGGGGTTGTAGGTCACACTAAAACAGGTTAAAGGAAGAGAAGCCAAAGATATATGTAGTTTTGGTTTTGGTTTTTTCTCCCATGACAGTTGAAGAAAAAGAAGACAACTACTTGTTGCATGTCTTCAGAAAAATGGCTTAGGGTTGTCCTTGGAGTGGGCCTGACAAAAGGCATAAGGAAGAAGTTGAAGTTCTGGGAGACTTTTGCAGATGTATACGAAGTGACTTTTGGTTCATGAAGGGCAGCATAACCAGTTAGAGAGGAAACTGAGGTAGATTCCACATGCGATGATGAAAGGATGATCTGACAGTGTTCAACAAGAACATAGTTACCCCTTCTGTCTCGCCTCTATTCGAAGAGCAAGACTGCAGGCAGCTTGTGGGCATGCCAGTCTTTTATCATAGAAATGCCTGTGTGGTGAAAATAGAGAGTCTTGGACCTTCATTTTGGTGATTTTTCTAGCATAAGACTGATATTTTCTCTGTTGAAAGGAATTTAAGCCAGGTAATGTCCAGCTCAGTCCTTGCCAGCGATCTGTGCCTCTGTTGCTGCAGATGGGCACGTAGGGTACATGTTTCTTGCCCTTTAGAAGTATGTTGCCCAGAGAGGCCAAAATATAACTAACAAGAAAAAAATGCTCTGCACAATAAAACAGAATGCCATAAAAGTGTCAGCGCTTCCAAACCTTTCCCTGGTGGGTCACAGCAGAAATATCCATCGTTCCTCTGGGACGCATCTCATGCCATCTGCTTCTCATTCACTTTCTCCCTCGTGTCACCCCTTGCAAGGATTCTGGAAAGGGGGGCTTGGCACCCTTTGCCAGGAGACTTGCATCCTTCATTTTGATTTGAAGGGTCCCCCCCTCTGAGAGAAAAGTTGGCATTATCCAGTGGTGCAAGTTAAAAAAGGAAAACAAAGGGATACACCCAGTTCTGCTGCAATTCTCAGATTGATTTCCGAGATTCAGGTGAAAGGCAAGCCAGTGTTTTTCCACTTGATGGCTAAGAAGAGTTCCTCTCTGGGGTCGAGTGGGAAATGTATGTCCCTCTGGCTCATTTGTTTCAGAGCTGGCTTGGCCTGGCTGTGTGCTGGACCTGGGAGAGGTTTTAGCAGTTGTGAAGGTGACCTGTTGCCTCAAGGCAGCTCTTGAAGCATGAAAGCTCTTTCCAGACTCTTACGCCAGCCCAGGACTGCAGGTTACAACCCTCCAAAGTCCTTACTGGTCCCTTTGCTGGTGCGGTGGTTCCCTCGCTGCCTCATGCCATCAGGTGGCACTACAGAAAGTCACTGGGTGCACAACCCCGAATAATACCCCTGGGGTGGGAAAGGGCTGAGTGATGCGACTTTGGCAAGCCTGAGCCCCACGCTCTGTGGAAGCAAAGAGGGCTTTTAGTGCTGGTGCATCCCCACCTGCCTCTGTCCCAGCCTAGCCTGGGAGACCTCCCTCTCATCACTGGCAAAAACATCAGCCTGCTGTCCTAAAGGCATCCCCTCCCAGCCCGTCAGCTGACCGGAGGAGGCGATTTCTTCCAGAAAGAGCCAACCCAAGAAATTCTAGCTTTTCCCCCACCCCATCCTGTTGCTTTGCCTGCTCCAGAGCTGATGGGCCTTATTTGACAGGTGGCTTATGCCTTTGTAATTTGCCATCACAGTTTTGGGGGGCCAGGCAGTGGCAAACTCAGCCTGTACTTTGCACGTGTGTATGTCACAGGGAGTCCTGATAAACCCCAGCACCGTCTGTAATTACGCAAGGTTTTCCTGTGTTGCTGCCCACATAATTTTTGTGATTAGAGAAATGACAAAGCTGTACTCAAAACACGGTCAGATATCATCAGGCTTGCCATGACTCCTGCCCAGTTTATTCATGCATCTGCAGAAGCACGACAAGGGAGGGGGATGTAACTCTTGCATGCCTGCAGTCCAATCCTTGTTATCTACTGTTGACAAAGTGGGAACTTTCAGGACAAGGCTTCTCATGAGGTGTGGTAACAGTGCAGCCTCGGATTGCTTCCTTCTTTGTCTTCTGGACACATGAAAGTATTATTTATCCCTGATTTAAATCAGCATGATGCTCAGCAGTCTCACTTGTGGAGCAAGTGCCCACTGTCCTGGCAACCCAGCAGCTGTCCTCACCCCAGAGAGCTTCTCCCCCCGCATAAGCCAGCAGCTTCCAGCAGGAAAATGGAAGAGAATGGAGATATAAAGTCTGCCTGGAGTGAGGAGGAAGGAGCACAAAGGAGGAAAGGGGAGGGAGCAGATGCCATCCATGTGCATTTGCCGGCCTCTCTCAGACGTGCTGTGATGAGCCCCCACAGCACATGCTGCATTCCCTCTGCTCACAGGGGAGCACGAGAGGGGAGACAACCTCTCCTACACATACCCTCCTCCATTTTGGCCTTCCCAGAAGCTGGAGATTGGTCTCAAACACATGTCAGCAGGCCAGGTTGGCAAAATATGACCCTCCCTCTGGGGAAGAAGTACTAATTGTTGCTTACTGATCCCAGAAGGTCTGGGTTTCGTGTAACTGCCTTGCAAGGGAATTAACTCTAACATCCGACAAGTGGTTAATTAAGGCCTTGTAACTTATTACTAGTCTCTCCTGTGAACAGAAGGGTGTTATGCAGCTCAGTAAGTGCCACCCAGACACGCTGAGAATCTGGGACACTCTTTAACACATCCAGGAGGAAAGGTGTATTTTACAGCTGGCGGGAAGTCGCAGCTTTCCTTGCAGCCTGTGCAACAAGCAAAAACCACTTTCCATACCTGTTTCAAAGACAGGGCAACTGTACATGATGCTTCAAGCACTGCTAATTGCAAGCTACAGTCCTACCCCACTGCTGAAGGGCAGTTAGCAAAGGGCCTGAAACATTTTGCTCAGTCCTGATGCAAATAATCCACCGCCCTCCCATCCTGAGATTTGCATTTTAGAGCTAGGGAAAAATGCACTGAAGGCAGGAAGGATTCTTGGCAAGATCTACACCTGGCTGCCAACCAGAATTTGGGCTGCAGCAAGGCGACCAGTTTGAAACCAGACTGGTTTCAGCATGGAGGACGGCACTTGGCGAATCCACCAGGATTTCATTCAAATGGCTCGGGAGGGTAGGCTCACCAGATGATGCCGATTAGCATAGCTCAGCATTACCCCTCTTTGTAAGCGCCAGGAAATCTGTCCTTTATTGTCTAAGCAACCAAATACACACACACACAATAGGTTTCTGGGAGGATTTGTGCTGATGACAGGTTTGAATGCTTGGTGCAAAAGCTTTTGTGCCCAGTGGACTTTTGTGGTCTTTCCTGAGATACTTATTTATATATTTGTTTGTTTGCTGTTATGAAAAAGGCCAAGAGCTTTTTACCTTGTGCAAACACAGATGATGGTATCAGCTCGCATTTGCATCATACTTTTATGTGGCTCTGTTCCTTTTTGCAAACAAACTGTTTCTAGGCCTGAGTCACCTGTCTCCAGTTTGAGTACCACAGTACACAGTGTCTGGACAAATATTTAGACCAGTAAGGTCTATAGCATAGCACAGGCTCCAGTGGAGCTCCTTTTGTGCCCAACCATTGGGATGCCTTTGCTGTCATGCAGCTTCAGCCCTTCCTCCAAGTGCTCAGATTTTGGATCAAACACTGACAAATGTATATAACAATTCAGCAGAGAAGCTACTAATTGTATTAAGCCATTGATAATACAAGTTGCTTTCAGGTGTGTAACTAATGGAGGCTGGCAGAAGGGTCGCTGTGGCTCATGATCTGTAGCTGAGATTTCAGAGTTTCTCTCAACAGAGAAGCGAGGAAATGCTGGGAATTGCAATGAGACTTGCAGGTGAGGAATTGCGTTTCATTGTGAAGTGGCTGGGGACAGCCACAGCATACTGAGGTCATGAGTAAAACATAGACCTAGCCCTCAAAAGTCATAACACTATTTCTGACTCTACTAATACCTACAGTACTTGGGACAATTGTGTCCCTTATCCTGGCCTCAGTTTTCCCATCTGGGAAATAAGATCCTGTGCCTCACTTCCTTTGTAAAGCACTCTGAGATCTACTCATGGCAAGTGCTATTAGCTTAAGTTAGTACCCGGAATATTTTTGCTCCCAAGTGATATATTCAACTCAAATATTTACAAATGTTCAAAAGTCAAATATTTGAAAATCACAAGACATATTTTTCCATGAATACTAAAAGAAAAACCAAAATTGAACATACTCTGTCAACCGTGGCTGAATATTTGACTATGTGCAAACATTAGAATAATTGCAGTGTTAATAGCCTGTCTGAAAGCATTAATTAACTTTAAATCCAGATGTGATCATCCAGAGTTATTCTGGGTTTTGTGGACTCTCACCTTTTGGAAAATGAAAATGGTATTAAAATCAGCGTCGCAGTTTACAAGGATTTTATGGAGGAGAAGAAAAAGCTTCTCCTATTCTTTAAGCTTTCTGAGGACCTGTTTCAGGCTTTTGTTTTTCCCTTGCCTCCTTCTCTGCACCATTTTCTCTTGTGCAACATGACTGTGTGTTGCTATCACTCAAAATATTGAACATAACAGTTTTTGTGTGCTTTGCACTGAAATTGGTCTCTGTGCAAAACAGAAATATTAGACATTAGCCATCCACTGAAGCCAAGGGAAAGAACTTGGTTAAAGTTTTTCCTCCTTTTTGACACTGGTGAGTTATTAAAACCTATCATCTCAGGTCTTACAGAAGACCAAGCAGTAAAACAGAGCATCTCTGGAATTCTGACTGAGCGAATTTCTGTGTCTGCTGAAGGTTACAGTATGCCCCTAGCCCAGACTGCAGCCACGGCCATTGCTAACTGGAGGAGGAGAGGGGAAATGAGGAAACTTTGAGGGTTAACTTTTAGGGGAGTGGTGGGGAAAAGAGAGGAAAAAAAAATCTTCTTTTGCTTAGTGGGTAAAATCAGAGCGTTTCTTCTTCCTCTCCTCCCTCCTCCCCAGTCAGGACAAAATAAATACTGTAATTCCTAATGAAATTAGGAAGGGGGTAATAGTTCCTGGAAGAGGAAGAGAGAGACTGTGAGGAGATCCCTGCCAATGGTGTTCAGTTACTACAGAGAGAACACTGAGCAGCCCCAGGAAAGCACTTTGTGGGACAGATTCCTTTGGCTAACTGATCAAATTTCGCTTTTTCATTGGGCGACAAATTTTTTCACTTTCTTGCTCTGGAGTGTGTCCCTGCCATGCGTTTTATAGCTGGTCTGTCACAAACAGCCTCAATCTGTCCCCTCTTGTGTGCCTGCAGAATGAAACGCCATCCTGTCCCATTCTCTCTCCCTGCTGAGGTGCTCTGGGGGGTATATTGCCAGGAATCGTCAGTGCTTCCTCAGAAATGTTAATGATACCAATCAAAGCCTTGTTTGCAGGCCCCACACTGAGCCCTGGAAATTCTGGGAGTCAAATAATAGGGATGCCACCGCTAAAGATCAGAGGGAGCATCTGGGAGGGACTGTAGTGAGGACAGCTACATGATCTACTATCACTTTGTAGTCTGCGAACACTGTGACTCCCAGCACTTCTAGTAAGTGATGCTGGAGCATTTTACCCAGTCAGCAAACTCCACTGGCATCTGTATGTCACTGCCCACTAGCAGATGGGCTCCACCATTTCTTTTTCCAGTTTAGCGGCAGGGATCTTCAGCACGATGGGAAAAATTTAGATCCTAACCTCTGTTGTTTTGCTGCAGCACTTTTTATCACAGTGGCTGGTTTGAATTCATCCAGTGCCAAGGGGGTGCTAAGTCATGGACCATTCTGTGCCAGATGCTGTAGAAATGTTAAAGGAAAAAAGACAGACCATGCCCCAAGGAGCTGATGATTGAAACAGAAGGCAAGGGTTAAGATATTCTATAGATAGATGGGAAGTAAGCACAAACCAAGGAACTACATGTTGGATATTGCTCAACATCATACTCAGCAGGATGTGATGCTCACAAAGATATAATGAAAGCCATTGGGGAAGCTAAAACTGGAGTCTGGATACCTTCACTCCTCCCTTTGCTTTAAATCCAAAGTGAATTTCCTCCCTCTCTTACATCCTGGGATTTCTTTTAACCATAGTGCTTAGCTTCTCTGAAGCTTTGAAGATTTTCTTTTTCAATCCAGTTGGAGCCATTTCTTTGTCAGTGTCTTTGAGGAGTATTCCTGGCCCATTTCACTGACTCCTATCTGGACAAAACATCTTCTTTCCAAACCTTTGTGACTGCCCCATGCATGAAAACGCAGAGGTCACAGGTCACCTCCATTAGCCTGATTCTCCATGGTGCTCTCTGGTAGCTGCAGGCATAAGAGGGGATCCCTTTCCTCTAGGTCAGATGGAGGCAATTCCTAGGATGGCAGGATGATTGTATATTTTGAGAAGCAGGCATGAAGACGAGAAAGAGCAAATGAAATGTACTGTTGAGGCTTTGTGGGTCCATGCAGTGTGGATAGGCAGGGTTGGAGCCCCAGGCTAACGTGACACTCTCCAGAGGGGCTCAGACCTGGACTGCTGGGGGATTTTACAGGTCGTGGGGTAGGACAGTGTGCCAAGCTAAGCAGGGAAGACAGGCAGAGGAGGGGGAAGGCTTCACTCACACGTGGATGTGAAATGCACAAACACCACATCTCCCCACCCCCCCCCAAGTTACTGTACTTAGCTTTGGAAAGGATTAAAGACACACTCTTGTTCCATTAACTGAAATACAGAAGAGTGTGTGTACAGGAGTGGGGAAGGGAGGGAGAGCAGAAATAATGCAGTGCATTAATGAGATAAGAACTAGACAAGGAGGAATAATGTATTGTTACACCCCAGAGACAAAAGGGCAGCTTCCAGAGGGCTGAGGCTTACGCTCTAATCATCTTGACTTTGTAATGTTATACAAGTAGGGGCACATTCTGTGGCTTGGGAGACTTTGCTGAGTAAAACCCTGCAAGCCACAGAAAAATGCTTAAGCAGCCTTTTAAAGCCTGGCAATGATCCAGCCTTCTTCCCTTCCCCATACCCCCCTTCCTCTACCCCCACCCCACTGCTGTAACCCAGCCAGAGAAGCAAGAAAACTCTTGAGACAGACACTCTTTATTGGTGACGATATAAAAAGCTTTTAAAGACAATGGGAGGATTAAAGCATTAGGGCCAGTCACTGCATTCTTGTAAGTGATCAGGGTGGCAACGAAATATTTAAGCTCCCATGTAGTCAAAGGCTTTGGGTTCAGTGAGAACAGGGGGAGTGGTTAAGAGGGAAGGGCTCCTGACCACAAGATTTCACTTGGTTCTTGATGGAAAGGGGCTTGGCCCCTGCGCGCTTTCCCCGAGCTCCTGGTGGAGGTGGGGAGAGGATGGAGGAAAGGGTCAGGCAGTGACGAGCAGCATCTTGATGGGCTGTGACCTTGGCACCCAAAGGCCATCTTGCAGCAACCTTCACTCCTAAATGTCACCTTAATGCTCCCGATCTGAACGTGCTGCCCTTGCTGCTGCTGCTATTTCAGGAGGTGGCAGCCCCTTCCACGTTTGCCTGGAGCCACCAGCCTGTAATTTGAAACAGCAAAATCCCTTCTGGTTGAACTTCCCACTTCAGGATAAGGCAGGGTCTGTTCTCTCTCAGCTGCACAGTCACTCAGCACTTCCCCGGCTCCTATCTGCAGCGCCCCGGCTCTCAGCTCCTTAGGATAAGTGCAGCACAGTCAGCTCCTGCCTGTACCAGCTGCTCCCCCTGCCCTGCCATCGATCGCAGCCTGCTCAGATTGCGGGGCTGATGTACATCACCCTCTCGCTGGCACTAGCGTTGGTGGAGGGAACGGTTGCCAACGGGAGGCAAGTTTTCATGGCATGAAGTGGACTTGCACCCATCCAGGGGAAAAAAAAAAAATAAAAATCCAGGTATATGCTGGACCGGTCAGGATATGTGCAGAGATGGGGGGAGAACAGAAAACAGGAAGCCTGATGTGGTTCTTCCAGTCTGATGCTGAGCGAGTCTGTCAGGATCAAAACCACCCCGAACGGTGCTCATCCCAGATGAGTTTCCTCACGGTCCCTGCTAGCAGTCCTGCTGCAAGCCAGGATTGTCGTTGCTAGCAGGAGTTTCACATGCCTGTGGGCAAGTATTTGCTGAAAGGTTCCTACTGTCAATGCTCTGAGGATCCTCTTGGAAAATCTGTGAGGAGAGAAAAATAGGAGACACTGCTTAGCTGTGAAATGGAGAATAGACTGTACTCACGGCGAACAGGTCACGGCTATCCAGGGCCTAGACTGTAGATGCCAGAAGTGCCTGGATTGGCTTTTGGAGCTGTAAAATAAGTTGTCAAAAACTCCACAAACAGAAAAGAAAAAAAAAAACAAACAAACAAACCAAGAAAAAGAGTCAGACACGCTCCACGTAGCTGAAATTTTCACCAGAACAAGTAATTTTGGAAGACATCTGTGTTTCTTTGGTCAGGAGAAGAGTAGGTACTGATCTAATCCCAAAATACTTAATGTTCCCTGGTTTCAGATCCAAAGATCCAATGCTCTACCTTCTTAACACCCAAGAACGTTTTGCTCCTGTAGACTATGTCCCAGTCAAAAAAAACCCCAAGCCCTTATTTCTCATCCTTGATTTCCAAAGACCTGCCTTACCCATTTGATAATTCCACTTCTTTTCTTTGTCAAAGGAGGAAGGGGGCCTTTTCTGCTTTGGGCTGTGGTTTATTGAAAATTGTCAAACTTGCCCTTGTCTCAGCTTTCATGCTGGAGTCAGTTCTGGTTGCTTGATCTGTGCATAAATCTACTGTACCAAACTAGTTCTTCAGTGGCTACTTTTCATGTTTTTCCATTCATAGGTTGATGTGCTCTAGAGATTGCTTCCTTCCCTCACTCCTTTCTGTTCTTTCTCCCTCCCCATACTCCTACCATCAATTGAGCTAAGAGAACATATTCCTGTTGTCTACTCTTTATTCTTATGATAATGTTCATAATTGCTGTCACACTTTCCAGTTATGATTAAGCATTGCAAAGAGCAGGAGGAGAGATGGGAGTAGTGGAACATCTTAGTTGGGGAAGGCTTAAATAAATATGCATGCATTTCTGTGTGTTTACACAGCAGGACACAAAAAGGAATTCACTTGACCTGCAAATGGACCTGAAGGTGGTAAGGTCTGGGAGGGTTCTCCTGTCCTGTGAGGATTTGTTTCAAAGTGTTGGACCCACTCCCGGAAAAAGTTCTGTGTCTCTTCCACATGAAAGTTATCCTTATGGTAGAAAGCTCTGTGGTTCCAGGGGAACAAAGTTGTCAAACATCTTTCATCTTTTGCTAGTAACATTGCTATGGCTGTGATGGCAAAAGGAGATCATTGAGACAAGATTTGTCAGGAGAAGGAGAGAATTTCCAACTATAACTACTTCCTGATGCTACATGTCTGGTTTCTCAGCCCCAGTTCTCCTGAGAGACTTACAAAATACCTTAGAAAACTGTGCTGGAAATCTAAAATCCATAATTCTACTGTACATCAAAAATGGTGACTCCAGAAGAGTTTCTTGAGGTGTCACATAATACACATATAGAAAATCATAACTTAACCTGCATACTGCCAGCGATAAGACTTTAGCTTCTCATAGGCAATAATTGCGTGCTGGGGGACAATCAAAGACCAGTGCCAACCTAATCAACTTTCATTTTGCGAACTTCATCTTTTCTGCAAGACCTGAAGGCTCCTATCCCTCTGAGTGTATAATCAATCCTGACTAGCACATAGTAATGGCTCAAAGAAATTGCATGTCCCATTGGCACTTGAGAAATCATCGGCATTTCTGACGACACGGTCATAATTTTCATTCCCAGCTCTTCAGGTCAATGGTTACTTTATACCTGCTTTTTCCAGAAGATAATAGCTTGCACATCCAGAAGATGAACTTCTTTTGTTTGAAATTTCCAAAATGCCGAAACCTTCATATCCAGGTATATTGCTTTGCTGCAATCCATTTGATATATCGTTGGGGAATAGCTAACATCAGGGGTTTTTTTCTGCCAGGAGCTTGCATCTCCTGGACAACTATCAATAGTTGAAACCATTACTAATGTTTACTGCCATATGAAGCTTGCAACCTATCTGTCCAAATTGTTCCTAATGAGTTGTTTATTGGTCAGTATGAAGTTTCAGGTGCAGAAAATCAGCATGAAAGCTGCAAACAGCAGTTATTTCTTGTTTCCTGCCCTCAGCTTGGTCTTGAATTAGTTTCAGCTTCAACAGCCTATTCTTTGGGAGGGATTCATCCACATGTGAGTTCAGAGATATTCAAATAATCGTTCAGATTTGGATTTGGACTGAGCAAATTTAGATTAAGATCTTGTAAATTTTGTTTTAAAACCTTGTTTAAAAATATAGACAAAAAATTCATTAAAAAGTAAAATGTCAATATTCTCATGCCTCTTCTTTGCTACTAATAAGGCAGGACAGACAAAGATTGTAGCTTAGTTTTTTGTGACATTAGGAGCTGAGAATGTCCTCCTTCTTGATATGCAAGCTAGGATGATTGTGACTGGAAACAATTGAGAAGAAATAAATCAAAAGTCACGCAGTGTCCCTTTTTGGAGGTAGTCATTTTTTCTGATCACGGCCATAACCACACTTCAAACTCTGTTTGCTTCAATGCTGGATCTATTTGGAAATTTAAGAACAAACATATCAAGGGGGGAGGAGGGCAGAGGAATCTTTTCGGTAAGTGACTCACTTCAGGCAAGATGATTTATCGTGTGAAGAGCATTGTGACACAAACAGTAAGGGATCAACAGTGAGAAGTTGCATGTGAAGTGTTTCCATATTTTCTTAGGCTACCGAGTGATTATGTGCTGGGATCATTCTGTTAACCAGTAGTATGCAGGAGGGTGAAAATGTGTTGCTATTTTTTAATAGTATTTCATAAATTAGACACGCTGGTGACTGAGGAATGATAGTTGCATCAGCTCGCTTTGAAAAGGTTAGTCTTGCTATTCTTAAGTACTTTATTTTAAGTACCCTTTTTTTGTATCCAGCTCAGTGCCAGAGGTCCTGATGCTGTGCATAGAAATACAACACTATGTATAGTACACCACCACAGATATGTCCCACACTTTCCTTTCTAAGGTCACACAGCGCTAGCAACACACAAAGCCATGGTAGCTGGAGATGGAAAAGAACCTAATTAGCTCATCTATCTCCTTTGAAGGCTAACTCCTTGCCAAACATTTTTTAGGAATTTAGTCCAATCTAACTGAAATGTTCCAAGCATTTAAGATCTCCTTTTATCTCTTGGGAGACCACTTAAAGGTCAAATACATATCAAGAAGCACTATGATAATGTTTAAGCCACAAATTCCACTTCTTAACTTCACCTTTTCACTAGGAGCTCTGCTCCCCTGGGCTTCCCTAAGTAATTCCTTTTTTTCCTTGACCCTTTCATGCCCTTCACAAGATTAGTGTAATGCTATTTATAAACTCCTCAAGGCAGAGACTGGATTTTCATTTGTCCTGCTGCTGCAGAAAAAACGTGGAAATTTTCACCACAAATGCCTAGAATTAATATCTTCAGCTTCCTGAGAATGATGTGGGCTTTTTTTTTTTCCCCAATAAACTTCTTAATTGAACATTTTATACGAAGGTAATGTAGAATTCAGACACAATCACTAAGTGGGTTAGTGGAAAGTCAAATGATTCCAGCTTCCCAGCTGCTGGCCATGGACCCTTGTTAATGCTCATAGTTTCATCTGTCCTGTCCTGAACCAGCCTTTCAAACTTGTCACTGCATCGTAAAGGCAGAAGGATCCTGTGAATCTGCAGATCACTCAACATGACCTGGGAAGTTACTAACAGTCTTCCAGTGACACTCTAGGAATCAGCTTCCATCTACAGAGTTATTACCTGCTCAGCTCCATCACAAGGTCTTGCTTAAACCTTCAGTCACCCATTGGACAGTGCACTCCTGTCTAATTTTCCATGCTTCCCATGATTTACCTTCTTGATGCAGTTGCCAGCTACAGCTGGATGCAACCTGAAGTTTCTTGCTCATTCATAGGTAATATTTAAGAGGGGAAAGTGCGTGTCAGTAAGACTAGCATTTTTTTTCCTTGATTCCAGCACACTGCTAAAGCAGCTGGAGCTACAGACATTGTGACTACACGAAAGACTTTGGCTTGTGTCCCTGCCTCTTAAGGCAGAAGATGCATGTAATCAATGCCCAGCCAAGCATCTGCAGCCCAGCTACAACTCTGGGATCGAACCTCCATTCCTTTTCAAGAGATATCTGAAAGAGACCTAAAGGGCTACCCAGGACTGCTATTACCACCCATTTGTCCAGGGGAAAAGAGGGGACAGATGGATGGAAACAAACCAGGTGACCATCAGGGGTGTGCTTGCAGTTGAAGCCTGCACCGTGTCCCTCCCAGTTTTCACTACTACCTTGAGCAAAGTCTGCTGGTAACATGAACTGCAGTATATGAGAGCTCTGAGGACAGGAAAGCATTAAGTCAGTAGGGTTCCTCACAGTTATGGCCTCATTTCCATGAGACCATCATGGTCCCTCGGGCCTAATAGTTACCCTATAAAAGATCAGAAGGAATGAATGCTTCCTTGTGTCATTATCAGCATGACTTTTGATCCACAGACAAGCTCAAAACATCTCCTAGTTGGATCTGTCAAAATGCTCCTGTGGCACCTGAGTTCTCATTTCAAAAAAGGGATGGTAACACACGACTACTTTTAAATTAGTTTTGTTCTGTTTTCTGTGTTTAATATTTTTAGAGTTCATGCATAATGAACTTCTCTAGGGTTAGTTACTGAGCTGGAGGAGTCAGCTTTTTCCTTGCATTCTAGTACCTGGATGCTGGAAATACCATGAGGTGGTTAGATTTCATACCCATTTCTCCCCGTGCATAACTCACTGCGGTATCAAAAGCAGTTATGGGGAAATACATAGCCTTCCAAACACAAAGAGTGAGGTATTTCATTTGGGTTTGTCCAAATCAGCCTATTTCCAGCCTCAGTTGGGGTCCCTTATGGGGGTACTTTAGGAATCATGTTCAACCCTCAGAGAAACTAACTGAATGATAATTTTGTAAGGGGAAAATGCACACGGGGATTACCCAGAGAACACCCAGCACATTTGTGATCTAGTAGCACCGTATGCAGCCCTCCAGAAACAGAGAAACCAGAGTTCATCCCTTCCTGCACCACTGCTGAATGCATAGCCTTCATGAGCTAACCCAAGAGAAGTGACGCCACATGAAGACTCAAGTTGAGGTACCACTGCAGGAGGCAACCGTCGTTACATTCTGTTCAGCAGTTAGAATGTATTTTTAAGCAAAAATTGCTATGAATTAACATAACAATCAAGCTTGAGACCCAAACTACGTATGTAGGCTTGTGCTTGGCGCTGTTACAAATGCAGAGAGAGAGGAACTGTTGTAATATTTTTTAAGCTTTTTGTAAGTTCAGGAAAAGCTGCTCAGGGAATTTCCTAAAAAGCATTGATTACTATTGGAATTTGTAGATTCATCTGAATTAATGAATTTTGGGGGAAAGAGCTGTTTTTACCATGCTATGCATTTGAAAGTGAAAAATACTTTTGAGATTTGTCAAAATATCCCATTCCAGCATTTTCAACGTGAAAAGAAGATGGGAGGATTTTTGGTTCAAAACTACTCTCTGGCTGAGCTGTTTTTATATATTAAAAGAAAAACAAGGTTTAAACTTGGAGTAGAACCAACTTTGAAATATTTTGACTGATGCAACATGAATACTTGTTAAAAATTGCTTTTTGAATATGAGATTTTTGGCTTTGTCCTTGTTTAGAGTGGGAGGGAAAAAATTAAAAATCTTGAGAGATTTTGGGAGAGAAAATTCCATGTGTACCCTGCTTATAGAGAGCATAGAAATGAAATACTTCTAAAACACATCTTGCAAAATGCTCAAACAATGACCAAACTGCTTAAAAATTAGAGCCCAGAGCTGGAGATACACATGTTGCATTTTTGTATAGCATTCATCCTGTAAATGCCTTATTGGGTGCTCTGAAAAGTAGACAATACTAAAAGTAGTTAAGTTGGTAATCTTTAACTTGCTTTTGTTCAGATCAATGTGCCTCATCTGTATCGGAATAACCAATGGCCATTTCTTTAATGACAGATAGCCATTTGCTGTCATTATCTGTGAGAGCTTTCACATGAGCAATCTGTAACCAACAGGTAAGGTTATAAGGTGGCCATATGCACTTTCTGTGACTTTTTCTCTTTCACCTCCTCTTTTGTTGGGGTCACTGCCCTGGTCAAGTGCGTTATCTCCAGTGTCTGAGTCACAGCATAGTGCTCTCTCCAGATGTCTTCAGCTCAAGTTAGTGAGATTTGATTTGAAAGGCTTTATGGGAGCATTTATGGGAGTCTTGATTACACATCTAGTGAGGATTTTATTCCTTCTCCCAGGACGTGCTCCCGTTCCCCTGACAGAGGCCTTTAGGATTTTATACGAGGTCATCCCAGTGCTACCCAGGGTCTGTAGCACTATGGATTAATGAACTGAACCTAGGGAGTTGGGGCAGGGCAGTTGGTCTTTCTAGGCTAGCATGGATGGACAGAAGGGCAAGGAACTCTATTTTGTAAAGGGGAGAATTTTACTCTGGGCAATCCATCTCTCTCTTGTCTATGGGGTATCTCAGCAGGACGACTATATTTGCCCGTTTCAGGTTGGGATGAGTCATTATATTGAGAGAATAATCTCTTCCTTTGACTTCTCAGGGAGCCTGGCTGAGTGGCTTAGCCTGCATGCCTAACCTCGGATCCATTAGTGCATTATGAGATAAAGCTAAGAAACATAAACCCCTTTCAGCCATCCTGCCATCAAAGGGCTCTTTTCAGCCAGTCCTTCCGTTCTTTTCTTCTTCACCTTTCCTTAGGGAGCTCTTTAGAAACATGTAGACCTAGTCGGACAATATCATATCATACTCAAAGTCACAAAACCCTTTAAACATTGTATTAGACCCAAAACACTTACCGTGCTTAGAGAGAAATGCAAGCCTTGGCTGTTCTAACTGAACTGAGGTTTTGGGGTTGAATCACACAATACTTACAGGAAACAGGAGGTTATCATTAGCTGCAACAGGGAAACCAAAGCCTTGGTCATGGGGAGAAGAGATATCTGGCCAAGCGGATTGCATCCTAGAAAGTGATGGCTCAGAGAAAGATTATCAGAGACATGCTACCAGCATATCTGTATTAGGGTCTTTGTGGTCAAATAGCTTAGGCTCTGAAGGAGATAAATAGAAGTGTCAAGGAAAAGGAGGAAGTGGTATCATAGTAGAAATGACACTGGAACATTGTATCCAGTTTGGGGGTTTGGAATGGACTTTTCATTAAAGGAAATAATAAGAAAAAGATTTTATACCCTATGCATCAGCCATTGTCATTCCCGTGCGGCTGCAGCAGGACGCTTGTGAGCAAGATCTCTTCAGCTTGCATTAGAAAGCTAGTAGGGGTGGGTGCTGCCCCAAAGTAAATGGTAGGAACTGCATGGCTCCAGTGCCCTGACCACATCAGATGGTGCAGGCGCACGCATTGCTTCCACCAGTGTTACCAGGATGCCTGTGGGAAACCTTGTAAATATTCATGTAAGGTTGTGGCATAGCTGGGGATTTTGACTTTTAACAGGCATAGAACTAGGATGAAATAAACTGAGGAATGATTTAAAGAGAGATTTTAATAGGAATACAGGCAGGATTTTCTTGTTGAAGGGTAAAATTGGTTGTTTGCAAAGGAGGTATGAAGGTTACCAAGCAGTATGGTATGGGATGAAAGAAATCTCCAGCACTCCAGGCAACTCATCCATTTGCTGTGTCACTGCATGGGTAGGGAAATCCTAGCTGATGCAAGCAGGGCATGATTTTGATTAAAAATAGGTACTGGCACTTGGGTGCTATAAGAAATGATAAACCTCTGAGCTGTCCAAGAGACAGGTCCTTGTTCTGAGTCACTTACTGTTTTCTTTGGAAGCCATTGCTTTCTTTCTTGCTAGCCTGATCAGATTATAAATGAATTATATGAACAAGAGGAGAAAAAGAAAATTTGGACCTGATGTTCGGCTGATTATCAAACTGGCCTCATCCCACCAAAATGGTGGCAATTTACACCACTGTGGATCTCAGTGCCCACAGGTTCCTACATCTCATTCCACACTTGGTGACAATGACAATAAATTAGGAGACTTTCCAGATGAATTGGTCTTCCGCTGAAAACTGTAAGATTTACTCAAGATAAAGTATAACTATTAATGCCTATATTATTTCAGTTTGGTTTGCTTGCATTGCAATTCTTTTTATGATTTTGTAATTAAGAAAGATTTGAATCCTCAAAGGTGCTAGTCCAAATTTTCCTCCAGTGACAACAGACAGACAAATTGACCCAAGATATCAGAAAACGAGGTAATTTGTCATGCTGGGATAACAGTCTGTGATATTAAAGCATGGCCATCTCATGGCAGACCCTGCCTTGAGCAGGGGATTGGCACAGAGCCCTCCTAAGGTCTCTTTGAGCTTAAATTGTACTGTGTTTCTGTGATCCTAAATATTTAAGTACCATGCACCCTTTGTACCTCCTGTGCTTTTATTTCATTTCTCTGTTGCTCTTGCTGCAGCCCACCTTGCTCAGAGACAAATGATGAAACAGATGCTGAATGTACTTTCTTACTGATGTACAAGGAGTTGCAGAAAGGTAAAAAAAAGCCTCTCTGTGATCCTCAAAGCCAGATGCAATCGCAGTATGAGATATTTGAGACCAAAACTGTGCAGCTACCGGTGTGTAGCTGCTTCCTTGCTGGAACCCCAGGCCCCCCCAGGGATGGAGCTGAAGGAATACTTTCTAGCCCTTTACATTTCAGAGCTGTGTTGCTGCAAGGGTTGATGAATAGCCTTCATTGTGGACGCTCCTTCCCTGCCGTGGCTCCCACCCTTGTCTCAACATTCCCATCTGGATATAAATCATGCTTTTCCCTGTCCCCTTCCCCCACTCTCCTCATCTTCTCCCCTAGCAGCCCCCTTCCAGCCCTCCCCCTCCCCCTTGCCCTCTGTGGAAAGCTGGAAAGCTGATAAATAAATCATACCTGCCTCGCTGACCAGGGTGATAGTCACCCAATCCATAACCACTACACGTTTTCCTTTGCCAAATGTTGGAAAATGAAAAACACAGTGTCCTTTTGAACAGATCAGCATCTGTGTACATATAGAACTGTTATTGTGGGACTACCTGCATATCTGTGTTAGGGTCTATCATTTTCCGCCATGTACTGACCCAGGCAAAAGCTTTCATTGAGCATGACTTACAATTCACTGAGGGATCCACTGTTGACTCAGGCCATTACTATTATTTTGCAGATATTCCCTGGTCTCTGCCAAAAGAAAAAAAAAAAATCTAGGAAAGAAACAGCTTTAATTGAAAGCTGCATTAACTTTTCCAACTTTACCACCATACTGAAAACCATTTAAAAGATGAGCTTCAAATAGACTCCTACAGGCAAATATTTTTCTGCTTTTACACTGCGGACTTTGGAGAGGCATTTGAAGAGCAAATGGTAGATTGTGGAGTTTGTGCCAAATTTTTGAGTTTGCCCTGAAAATTGCACCTACCCTGTGCTCTTGATCAGATCTGGATCTTTCTTCTATAGCAAGTGGAAAGGACACATCTGTGATATTATGAGGCAGCGTTCAGAGCCAGGTTTGGAAATTCCAGACCAGTGTCTGGTACTGTGCATTAGTGAAATAGTTGCAGGGAATTAAAGAAAAATTGAACTGGGGAACGGGCATGATGTTGAGAAAGCGTAATTTGGAAAGGGACATTTGTGTTGCATCATTTCCTAAGGGTGAGAGGTGCCAGGCTGCAGAACAGTCTCTGGAGATAAGTGGTGGATGAGGCATTGGTTGGGCTATTTTAAAAGATGACTGAACAGTACTATGGTGGAATGTGGGAACATTTCTCATTACTTGTAGATCCTGCTACAGTGAATTACGTGCTCACATACAGCTTGTTACTACTGCTGTTCCAGGAAACAGGGCTGGTGTGTACGTAGGAAATGAACAAATTACAACAATTTGTGATTCCACATCACTGGTGTGCTGCATCATGTGAGAAGCTGGCTTAGATAGCCCAGAAATCTGCTTCCACTTGCAAAGAGATAACAGAGGAAAGTACAGCCAAAGGGAATATGCTGGTCTACAAGACTAATTTGAATCTGGCCTTGGGCCTTTCCTCTAATTATGTGACATTCAAATGCTATGAGGCAAAGGGGAGCCTCCCTTTAACTCAGTGAGCCACCAAGGGCAACTTTCATCAACATCTGTGAGAGTGAGACTGGTAGATCCAAACGGAGATTTCAGTTCCAAAACAGACTCTGTCATCCCCTGCAAGTACCTTTCTTCTCTTTAATCCGGAAACGGAATTTGACACAATTCCATTCCTAATTTGGTAACTCAGGTAGGTCAAATGAACACTAGTCAAAATTTTGGGAAAATTTGCTGTCCTGTATAAGGGCACTTCATCTCCATCTGGCCCCAGCTCTCCAGTGTGAACTTTCCTCAACAGTTCTTTGCTCAGCCCTGTGCATGCCTTTGCTATTTTTGCTTTCAATCAGAATTTATTTAGAAAGACGGAGCTTTGGTACAGATACGATATCAACAGCTGTGTGGATACACTGAGACAAGACACTGAGCCCAACACAGCAGCCCAGGCAGTGACACCACTTTATGCTTTCTGAGAACTGGGAGTAATTTAATTCTTTTCCTTGGTTCATGAGGCAGGGAAGAGGGGTTGTCATTTTATTTTTTATTCCCCAGTTTGGAAACAGGCTGTACTTTTCTGGAATGCATAGGATCTTCTGCATGGCCACTTGCGACGTGATCATTAGCAGGGAAAGAACTGTATGCATGCAAGCGCGCACACAGAAAGACACGGGCGCACACCGGCAAACCTCAGCCCACTGGGCTGCCTGCCCGCTTAGCACTTGATGATGCAAGTCATGATGATTAGCAGAGTTTCCTCCTGCAGCCTGCTTGATAACAGGGAGATCGGCACATATGGACACACCTTCAGCGTGAGTGGAACGGTATTTACTTTGTTCTCACCAGGTCCTTACAAGATCTCATTGCTGTGACAGCTGAAAAAAAAAAAAGGGAGAAACAATGCATTAATAAAAGGTGATGTTTTGAGGTGAAAATGTCAGGAATGTTAAAAAAAAAAAAAATTGGTAAATACAGTCATAAAGAAATAATGTGCCAATGTAGTTTGTATCTCCCTTTCTGGTTAGTCTAGCAGTTACTTTATTTCTGCCATTAAGGCTCAGGATGTGATTTCAGTTGTGCTCTTGCCACTCTGGATTAACTCTTCAGCAGTCAGGCATCGTCACTGGAGTTGCTTGAGGCTTATACTAGCCCAGAAGACACTGAGATTTATTTCCCAGCCTGTTCCCTCACATCCCCTTGATTGTTACCTGACATCTGTCTGTAACACTTCCACATGAGGAAAAACAGACCCTTCCATGAGCTAAAATTTCTATCAAACCTACCGGTCCAGCAATGGAGTTGTCTGCATGGCTGTTGGCTCACTTGAATGTATCCTGCTTCAAAATGCAGGAGCACATTGGACATCGAGATCTAGCCATGCTTCTGGGGTTCTGTGGATGGGCCTGGATCTGCTCCATATCCACACAGCACTGGCCAGTTAGGAGGATGAGGAGGAGGTGGTGTTTGGAGACTTGAGGCTGGTCTCAGCCTGTATGCGGCATAATCTTTAAGTCATTCCTTTTTCTGTTCAACTTTGAGTTTTGATGGCTTGTGAGCAGAATGTTTTTACCCTGTGACATATTGGAGCCATTTCAGCTTGGTCTAGATCTATGTGATGTACGGCAATTCTCCAGACATCAGCTGTGCCAGCGGTCAGTGGAAGGGACAGAGCTATTGATCTTCAAAACCGCACAGACTTGGGCTGTGTTGAGTGACAGCACAGGCCTGCTGGCATAAAGCATCAGAGTACACGTATACTGGTGGGTCGTGCAACAGACATATTTCTGGGAACTGGGAATTACAGATATGAGGACAACTTCCCAGCAGCCCAATTTGCTGGTCGGTATAGTCTTCCAAAGGAAGTGGGGGAGAGGTGTTAGTAAACAGAGAAGATGCACTTGCTGTCCTTGTACCTTTGATCGATAATGTCAGGCTTACCCTCACTACAGTCATAATCAAATGTGCACAGAAGCTCAGAATCAGACTTTTTCATTCAATTACATTCTGGCTGACAAAAGACCCCTCATCCCCCAAAACAGCTGGAGTCCAAATTTGATGTTAGTGCCTGGGGACTCATAAAAGCTTTGAGTTTCTTGGTTGCCTCCAGAGGACACTGAAACTGGATAAAACTTACCAGAGCACAGGGCAGTCTCATCATGAAATCGAAATTTCCTGCCCAAGGCTGCATTAATGCAGTTTCCAGGTCTCCTTCAATCTTCCTACTTTACTGGCATGCCAACTTCAGGTGTTAGCCTTAAAGGTAACTGTTCTTACCCTCTTCATCACTTCTTAGAGGAGCAGAACACCCCAACCAGTGCTTCTCATGCTAAGCCAATATCTCCAGAAATAATAACTTGTTGCATGAGCAGCTGAACTATTGAAGCCAGATTTCCTGTGGAATCATGTCCTCTTTTCCAGATGTTCCTCTCTTCTACCTCCTCCATAATAACCTCATGTTTCTTATGTCCCTTCCACCTGGCAAGAGATGATGTGCACTGAGGCTAATCTAGTGTGTCTTGAGAAAGTCAGAAAGATATGATCTTTGCATTCTGATCAACGTAGGGGAAACGATAGCTCATAAAGCAAACTGCCATGGGAAAAAGATGGTTCTTTCTACTGGGGTGGTTATAATGACAATTTGATAACTGCTCATCTTTGTCTTGTTCCCTTTCACTTTATTTGTATAAAGCAATAATGTGAGCTTTTATTTATTTGAGCATAATCAAACGTATTTATTTGAATGTCTAAATTAATCAAATGATTCATCTGAAGCACAACTTTTATTTTTACCTCATTGAAACGTGTTTTCATTTACTGGACAGCATACTTTGATATAATGACAATGAAAACTTTCAATGGTCCCCTGTTGAAATTTTTAGTGTGTTCTCTTCACAAGAAATTTCACAATGTTGTCTTTCTATTCCAATTTGGAATACAAACTCTCCTCTTTCAAATGCCAGAGTATCCTAAGGAAAGGAAATTCTGGTTTCTGACCAGCTATAATTACAATCCAAAAGCAGCAAATATTTCATCAAGAAAAGAATACTATAAATATTGGGTTTCTAGCAGGGAGGGGTGGTAGTTAATAAAAGCGACTGGGAATTAGTTGAAAACCAACTAGTAAAGCCAGTCTGACTTCATTCTCCAGATATAACCTTGAGACGAAGGCCATGGCAAAACATCTCACGAAGGGTCATTCTCCATCTTTCTTACCCATTGAAGGTCTTGAGAATGGCTACCCAAAGCTGCATGTTCAAAGACACATCTTCAGCTGTATCATCCTTCCAATTTGGGGCCCACATTTGAAGCGAGAGAGTTACTCTTCAAGGGGCTCAACTCTAATCAGATAAAAACCTATGTTCCTTGGGCTTCAGAGCCCTGCAGTGGCATGGAGCTTTACCTTAGTGGTGGTTTACTACCACTGCAGTGTTTAAGTGTTTGAACCTTGAATATAACCGATTAACTTTTTCAGTAAATGTTCCTGCTTCCTACCTGAGAATGAGCTTCCAGGTTTTGGGTTGAAATCACTGTTTTAGTAGTCTGTAAAACTTCATGTATTCTTTGACTGTGTGCTTCTCTCAAAACAATCATGTGAGTCCTCTTTACTTGCTAAAAAAAATAAAGACTGACCTTTTAAGACTGGTAAATAGTTTCACCATTTTAGTTGATCTGGTTATAAGGAAAAAGCAGTTACTAAATTGAGGAATATGTATGTATGTGGGTGAATGGGATTTTATATACATGTGTGTAAGCATTTATAAATATATTTTTAAAATATTGAAACTTTACTTTTTTCTCTGGAAAAGCTGGAAACTGTAGACCAAAACAGAAAAAAATGCTGTGTGGAAATTCTTTCTTCTTTCCTCTTAAAAACCCCAGAATGTATTTTGAGAAATAATAATAATAAAGCAGTGCTTGAAACCTGAGTTCAAAAGCTTATTTAGGCTGAAGTGAAAAATTTAATTTCATGAATCTGCTTCCAGCATATTGGATCATTTCTGCACATCAGAAATTCATCATGTAATACTGTGGCCTCTTACACAAGATGGGCTCAGGAACAACCCAGCAAGGAAATTTATTGGTCATCAGGACAAATGCCCAGTTTATTTGCAGCATCAAGTGAAATTTTGGAGTGGGTAGGGATGCTGCTCTTAATGTTTGGATTAACATGAGTTGCCAGTGTAGAGCTGTGGTTTGACACGGTGTGGGCAAGTGTTGGGAGGAAACCTCTTGCTTCATGTTCAGCAGAAATGACTGCTGTGTGTACCTGTAGATTTCAAAGACTCATCCCTGGAATATTCCTTATAGCAAATATTATTTATTTATATAAAAATACCCATCCAGTTATCTTAATGTCACTGTTCCTAAAACTAGATTGATTAGAAATTTCTAGTCTGCAAGAGAATGTAGTAAATGTCAAACCACCTCTCAAACTGTGTACTTTTACAGATAAGGCTTTTCCATAAACATATATACATACACACAAACATATATATATAGATGTACAAATATAGATTTTCTTAGAATCGTAAAGTACAGAGCCAGAAGAGACCTTTGTGATTGATTATAGAATCCATGTGTCCCTAGCACAAGTCAAGATCTCTCTAAAACTGTTTTTTGTTTGAAATGGAACAGGCATATAAAGTCCATTTTAAAAGTCAGTTCCATCTTGACTTCAAAATTGATGGTGAGGAGGCCCTCACCAAGCCCTGTTTTTTACAGGCCATGTCTAGGTATTCACATGTGTGTAGATATAAAAGTATATAAATAGGGACACTAACATAAGTGCCCTAAAAACTCTGACAAAAGTGCAGTAAACCAGGAGAACTGATCGAACACAGCAAACCTCTTCAGGCTCCTGAAATGGTCCTGATCTTAAGCACGTAGCTGCTTCACCAGGTCAACGTATACAAGAGGTTTTGGAGGCAGCCTGAAAACTGCACTCTACTCCATACCCGTGTTGTGTCCCTTCGATTTAAAGCCATATGCTAATATTAACCAAAAAAAGAAAAAAAGTTTAAAAAAAGCAACATCTGGTAAGAGGGACTGAGCTTACAAAAGCCCATCCTGCAGTTCCAGCACTTGGACAGCGATGGGAAAAGGGAAATAGACTTCACACCCCCAGCACGCCATCCATCAATGGAGTGTGAAAGAAATGTAAGGATTACCGCCCCAGCCTTCAGGTGCCAGGCATAATTATCTAGAGATTGCAGAGTTCAGTTTTCACTCTGCTCTGCTTATATAGTTGAGAGCTGCCGTCCCAGTTAAGCTGTCCTCCGCAGCTCTCTCCCAGCACAAAGGTGCTTATGGGGGTGGGAGGGGGAGGGGAGCAAAAAATCAAATAAAAAAATATTCCAGCTTTGAAAAGAAAGCAGATGTTTCTGGGATCCTGAACACAGTGCTTTAGCTATGGGTCTTGCCTGGGACTTCCAGAAAAGCAAATACCAGAGCCCCTGTTTATTGGCTGTTTCCTTGCTCACACTGCAATATGGCTTCCAAATGGAACAAGGCACTGAGCCAAAAATCAGTAGAACTGGCTCAGAAAAGGGGAGATTTTTTTTCAGGGGAGGGAGCAGATTTTTGCTTTCAGAGAAGGAACCCTCCCACCCCCTCTGAACCTTGGCATATCCCACTCCCTCCTTGTGGGAGACATGTGGAAAGGGAGGCCCTAATTGAACCATTCCATAAAGATGCATATGTTATCACTCATTTTATTAGTATCTAATCAGTTGTGTGTGGAAAGAAAGTAGTGTCCACCAATGGTAAGTGACACAAGCTTGGTGTTCATCAGAAGAAGGAAGAGATATTTGGATTGTAAAGCTGTGAACATCTTGCCAGAAGCATTGTTTCTTTCTCTAGTTTTCAGCATCAGTTTCCCTTTCACTCTCACAATTTTTCAGAGCAACAAACTGCGATGTCTTTAAGGGTGTGAGGGTATTGACTGTTTGAAACTTCCCCTAAGAGATTTCCGTCTCTGCTCCAAAGTCAAGACATTGCTGAGCAGCTTAAGGGTTTGCAAATAACAAGCCTTTGTCCCAGCTTTGGTTCTGATGAGCTCACATCAGTAGCTGGTTGAGGCATATCTACAAAATCTGCAATATGTCAGAAACTGGACTTGGTCTTCCTCAAGGTGAGGCCCTTTATCAAAATGCCTTGTCTCTCTCAGGGTGCATACATTCCTTTCTTTTGGCACAGCCCTGGCCATGAGTGCACCAGGTGATGGCCTCTCTGGACAGCCTGTTGGAAAGGGGAGAGGGTGGTGTGAGGCTCTCAAACCACAATTTTTACAAGACACCATCACAGCTAAAGAGGCAGTGGCTGAGTATTTAATAAAGCCAATTAAATTAAATTAAATGCTTCATTTAAGGAATGTGGAAATATTTTGTTTTGGTTGGAAGCTGTGCCTGTCCACTGAACATGTCCTTATGGCATACTTACAGCGATCGACAAAAATTGGTATTTTCTAAGGAGAGCAAATAATTCTTTTACAATCCAACCTTCCACTGAGGTAAACCCTCCATTTTCTCACAGAGGGACCAATAAACAGCTTTGATAGAAAATTATAACCAGATCTAATAAACTGCTAACTGATCATTCTATGTGAGGCTGCTCCATAGCAAACAGGTTCCAGTTGAACCTGTGTCTCAACAATGCCTGCTAGTAGAAGACCACTACTGAAAGCTGAGGTGGGGTTCATAACATTACTGTAGTCTTCTACAGTCCTGTTCACTGGGTAAATGCAATATGTTTTTCAAAGTCTGCTGTTTTATGTGTCGCTTGTCCTGTTTGCATGCAGGAGGAGCTAGCCATCAATGGTCACAAGGTCTTATGGCTCAGACATAAGGACAGGCATGGACCACCTCAGTTGTCATAGAGAAGAGAGAGGGGCTATTCAGTCCTAAAAAGGGCTGCCGAGTTGTTTTTGTGATCTTGAGACAAGCTTAAAAAAAGGCAAAGTAAAACTGAGGTCCTCATTCTGAGGTCTCAAGACCATTGTTGTACTGTTTGTGTGTGTTATAATCAGTATATACCTCCCAAATCATCAGGCTCCAAACTTCTTTATTACAAAGCTCTCCCAGCACCAGAGGAGGACAGCAGTGGTACCTCTTGTGCCAAAATAGAGGACAATCTTGGCAAAGCAATAAACCGTATGGTAGAGTGTATGCAGATGTTATTTTTGTCTCTTCTTTTATATTAAATTGATGACTACTGTTTGTGCACTGCTGTGTCATAAGTGGACTATGAGTCCAGGACAAGCCGTCCCAGTTAAGCTGTCCTCAAATAGAGCTGGGAAAATTTGTGGAGGGCCTTTGAAAATGAATCTTTAAATGGGTGGGGTGGAATGCATTACTATTGAACCTCTTTTGTCAAAGTCTAATGTAGATGAGGTTATTTATTTTAAGCAGAAACAATGTGATCAGCTGTGCTCTCTGGGATGCACGTTTTTGCGACCATGACAGGCTTGTTCCATTGACATATATTGACTTTAGCATTTTCTTTTTCCTGTGGACTAAGGAAAATAAATTCTGCCCCACTCCATACCCTGTTAGGAGGTCTTTGAAAACAATGTGTATTTATAATTGAGGTTTCCCAAGGTTGCTTAGTTTCTAGATCAATGTAAAGGATGTGTTTGTTTCTGTTTGTTTTGCCTTTCACTCTTACTACCTTTTATTTTCCATTCATATTTTCACCTTTCTAAAATAAAATTAAATTAGGAAAAGTGTGCAGATCTCAGTATCAAGGACTCCTCATTTTCTGTCATTTTCCAGAGCATTTTCCTCAAGGAAATGGTATGGAGTGCAACATTTGTAAAGTGTCCTGAGGATAGAGGCTGAGACACTCATATCTAAATACACGTGAATTAAATTTAAACCACTATTGAGGGATGACTTGGTACCTTCTGGGTGGTCATGAAGAATGTTAGTCTAGTTCACATGTTACAGACCATCAGCAAGGCCTCAGACTGAAGCTCAGGCAAAGATGGCTCCGTGAATGTTTTCCAGAGTTAGAGTTAAAAAGCAAAGCTCCTTCTTAAATGTAAATAAAAATTTATTATATCATAAGATGTTAACATTAGAATTGAAGAAGTGATTGTTCTGGCAGCTTGTGTTCACAGCTTCATAAGAGACAAGCCCAATGCTGAAGGTCACGTGACCCAAGGATCTTCTCATCTGTCATATAAGCATTTACTACTTCTACTTTACCAGTGAAAACCAGATAAATTCACAGAGACTCCATAATTTTCCCTGGGTCACAGAAATAATCTACTTCTTAGTTAGGAATCTAACTGAAGATTATGTTTAATGCTTTAAGCATGAAATTGCTTGTTTCTGATGTCCCTCCATTTTAAGAAGCACAAATCCTAGTCTGATGCACAGGCAATGAAGGACCCAGACCTTCTAATTGCAGCACTTTATTAATCATTGACAAGGGTGGCAAAGATTGGAAAAAAATAAGAGAGAGAGAGAGAAAGAGAAAGCATTCTTCTCTGTGGCCTCAGCCAAGAAAAATACACTTAATGAAGTTATGTACCATGACTAGCAAAGACTTATTTAGCAGAGGAAAGTATAGCTTGGCTGAACAACCCATCCTTCTTACCTGGGCAACTGAAAGCTATCACAGAAAACGCTAGAGGTGTGTCTTCTATATGGTGACTCGTTTGTGTGTCATCTCTTCAGGGAGACTTCTTGTTGCATCCAAAATATTTTTCTTCCCAGAAAATTAATGGACTTGTGTTTGCAATTGATAACCAGGAATATGTAACAGGAGGAGGCTACATCTGGAATTAACCGAAGGTAGAGATAGCAGCAGGGAAGAGAGAGATCTGTTGGAGACTTGATTTTTTTTCAATGCATCTGCAATTTCCATCTGATATAGAAGTTAATACCACTTGTGAGAGAGGTGTCTGCTGTTGAGTGTGAATGTACACAAGCAAGCACACACATACTACTTGGAAACTTGGTGAATGATGTGTAATAGTCACTTTTCCTCTTAACATTTCTTTATTTAATTGCTGAACTTCTGACAAATAAAATCCTATTTAAAATTTCAAGAAGGTTCGGAATAAGTAACCCTGAAGAAACAAGTTTATAATGCTTTTGCTCTGTCTGTCTTTTCACCTTTATATTCTCACAATAGTTTTAACCCATTAACACATTTCAATGAAATTTGGCAGAGGTGGAGGTCTCAGAGAAAAGCTCCATCAAGTTTAGAGAAAATTTGATGCCATATGTAGCCAAGACTCTAATTAATATTCCCGTTATGAAAAAAGATTGTAATACAGTTCAGTAGTTACCTACTGGGGAGGGGCATATGTGTATGTGTGTATGTTCAATTTTCTCCATTTTTTTTTCCAGACTGGTCAGTTAGCACATACTCAGAACCACCCACAAGGTATTGATTTTTTTCACAGTGGTAATTAAAGAGCATGGGAGGAAGATGAAGGTATATGGAAGAGAGTTAACAGACACAGGAATGAACCTGAAGGTGTGGTGGACTTCAAGGATGTGACACTGTGAAGGTACTCTGGGGCCTTGGGAAAGGGGAGAAGAAAGGGGACAAATGGAGTTGTTAGCAGGAGGATTTAGTGGTGGAGGACACGCACCTGGAAGAAATCAGATGTCGTTTATTTCAATCTGGCACCCACTAGACTATTTGTTTCATTTCTCAGGGAACTCCCATCCTGAAACCTCCAGGCATTTTGGCAGCTATTGCTACTGGTATTCTGACAATGTCTAAACAAGAACTCTCCTTTGCTAACTGCTGTATATACTAAAAGTCTGAAGGCAATGAAGTCTTTGAGTCAAAGCAAAGACATACAGACCAGAGCACAGAGTCTGAAAATGACTTTGATGAAGTCTTCTGGAGTGCAGGACTGGTAAGAGCACAAGGAATGCCAAGTCCATATTTGTCTCATTTGAGCCATGTTAAGCATTTGATACTGGTCAAATCACATGGAACTGGTTGGTGTTTACTAGAGAGAGCTGCCTGAATGACTTAGCTGTTGAATTTTTCTTCAACTCTGTTTGGGCTCTACTTCCTGCATATTCAAAGGCATTAATTTTATTCACTGAGAAACATTTTATAGGTCAATGAAATTTTACACAAATATTGCAGAACAGCCACTGAGTGAAAATTTGTTATGATTATTCATGTTTGTGTTTGGTGGCTAATTCTATGGGCCACACACCAGCACTGCCACAAAACCTGTATACTAAATTATAACAGCTTGGAGCTCCGACCTCAAGTGAGCAGGTTTCATGAAAAAAAAAAAAAAAAGTGTACTAATAAGGTGCACAAAATTAAATGAGGTGTACAATTAGTCCATTAAAAGCTTTCCAAGAGTCCACTTAGACCACATCTATACCTGAAAAGTGAAGAATGGTTGTAAATATTTTCAGGCACCAGAATGTGATTGTCCATACTGTTAAAGTGCATGGTCCCTGTCAGCATTTTGTCCATGCCAGCTAGTACTCCCCAAAATTTATTTCCAGGTGTGGTTCAGAGACTGATCCAGAAACCTTTTGCAGGAGGCAGTTTTCAGGTAGCCAGCCTATTTTGGGGGTCTGAGAGCCTGATTGCAAGCCAGTCATTTGGTGCCAGTTGATTTTAGTGCCAGAGAACATTCCTGGGCACATGTACACGCTCTATTTGTATCAGTCTGGTTGTGTTTGGGGTGTGTCTGACTCAGATGCTCAGAGTTAATCAAGCTTCTGGGATTAAGGACAGAGGTGAATTTTTCCCCAGCTCAAATTTGCCTTTGAAGAAAAGGACAAAGTCAGTTTTCCAAGTATCACAGGACAAACTTCTTTTTCAGAACAGGATATTCGCAATGTCCTCCATAGCTTCTGTTAGCTGTTGTGGCAGCCTCCCAGCTTTTCCTACAGCCTCCAGTTTGCTGTGCGTTGGAACACTCCTGCAGCCTCTGCTGTGTGGGAACAGAAGTAGTAGAAGATTTGTAGTCCCCCTAAGAAAAAAAAGCTATTGAAGAGCTGCTGCAATTGTGGAGACAGGACACAGTAACCCAGGCAATCCATTGGAGGTCTCTGTTCCTAACTTCAGGGGGAAAAAATCATGATCTGCTTTTTCTCAAGTCACAGAAGTTCAAAAAAGACAGACTTAATTCAATTAACAAGTCGACTTGAAACACCCACCAAAGCCTTTTTGCTACCAAGAAAAAAGCTTATGGGAAACAGAAGTTCTGAGCAACTCCATGCTTTGTAACCAGAGCAGGTTAATGCCTGTGCGTGGTAGACTTGCAAACTTCTAAAATGCAATGCTTTGGGAAAAGTTAGCTTAACACCTACATTTTTCAGCTGAAGGTAATTAATTAGCATAATTGTTATTTTTGAGGCAGATAAATATAGAAATAGTGAAATGAAGCCTAGATTTTATGGAATTACCTGTAATTTTGGATTTTCAGTGGTTACCCAATGTTTTAAGATTTGTGTTTCAACCTCTAACCACCATAGGTGCTGATTTGCCATTTGAGTATTTGTCATCTGTAGAAACAAGGGCAGGTGTCTTAATTTGTCCATCTAAAGCTTTAACCAATAGACCTTCCTTCATCCCTACATCAGACTTGAAGCAAAGGAGCTGTGATTGAGGTAAAAAAAGATACTCTAATGGTTTTGCAGCAGTTTTTGCAGTATTGATGGATGTTTTCTTTCTGTGTTCTCAGCTTGCATTTCATGTTGGTGGTCTCCCTTCAAATTAAATCTCTTCTCATTAAGCCTGTGTTGATATAAAATACAGAGGAAGTCAGTGGAAGATCTTTTTGTGGAGAACCTCTTCCAGCACCTAGCCCTCTCTGCCTGTGCTCCAACTGCCCCACAACTGAGGTCTGTCTGAGTAGACTGAATTCAGCAAAGGATGCAAGAGAATGTTGCACTCAAAGGAATTAAGTTGGGGGTTTTTTTGTTATGTTTTTCTTTTTCCTGTTGCTTTAAACTGCCCAATCAGTGGAGGAAAACATCCAAAAGCTCAGATCAATGCGCAAGGGGAGGCTTAAAATCTTGTTCCCAAAGAAGCTGATTTATCTTTCAAGGTTTCAGGATTTTTTTTTTCCTCTTCTCCTCCTGCTATGCCTAAATTTGGCCTTCTAATAACATTTTTATAATATACCATTACACAAAGAGCACAGCAAAAGCCCATTCAGCTCAAGCCCAGCTGCTTGTAAAGGCTGGATGAATGAGCTGTTTTTTCTTTGCACTCTGCTCAGTGTGTTTCTCAACACCTCTGAATTTAATATTATTTCTTTTAAAGGAGGAATTTTGACAGGATTTTCCTTTTCATTTTATAGGTCAGTTAGCTTTCATCAGCTCTGCTCCAAAAGTGTCAGGAAGCATCTCTTGAGCTCATTATCTGGTGATCCAACAAGCACTGTAAGGTATATTGCACTTTCTTGTAAGTTCACCGCAGGAATTCACCTGGAGGATTTAATTTTCATTAGTCCTGTTTGTAGAAAGAGGACTAAATGTGGGCACCTTGGACACATGCAGATATTATACTAAGAGGAAACTACCAGAGATCAAATACTGTGCCTGTACATAGGCGTGTGGTGCATTTTTGATACTATAGTATATTCTCTGAAGTGCATGTCTTCTGTAGTCCTTCATCATATCCTTTATCCCCAAAAGGATGAGTTTGCTACTGTAGGAAGTCAAATAAGGTGTTATGTCTATGTTTTAGGCACCTGTGCCATTCCAGTGGTGTGGAAAAGTCAGCCTAGGGTGCCTAAACAGAATATGCTCCGCTGCAGAATCCCCCGTACACATTTGGTTATATAGTTTAGCCTACTACAAAAATACTGTTTCCCAGGATCAAGGAGGGAGACAAAGGAATTGCTTAGCATCTCTGCAGCAGCAGAGAAAATGCACACCAAAGCTTTTCTATGTGGAAAGAGAAAAGCTGTTATTGGCGTGGTGATGGTGAATAAGGAATGATTGTGCACTCTTTCACTGAATGGCTTCTGCTTCTAGTAAATTACGAAGAGGCAATTTGAAACAAAACAAGGTACTTTTGAGCACAATGCAGAAGCTATGTAACCCACGTTTACGTGGACGAAGCAACAGCTTCAGGGAGAGTTGAACGGGATGAATTCATCGAGGAAATCCCCATCTTGGGCTGTTCATGGTGCTGCCACTAGTTCAGGTGGATAGTGAAGAAAAGATGGTAGGAACTGGGGTACTTGACCTCTCCTTAAGCTATTCCTAGGCACTGTTGTGAGTTCCTGGCAAAGAAAAACTCCAGGTGAGATGGATTTCCTTATTTTCTTAAAGTTGTGTCCAAAAGAAAAGTTACATTTTGAAAGTCAAAATGTTTCATTTCCACTTGCCAACTTAAATCTGACTTTTTTTTTACAACTGAGTCAATGTCAGTCTTCAGAAAACATTTAAAAAAGGTTTTATTTCACAGCAAATGAAACATTCTCTGTTTTCTTCAAATAGGGTTTTTTTGGATTTTTCCCCTTTTGGAAAGCAAAACTGACATTTTTGTGTTGGGTTGACATGAAACTTGTCTTTTTCTTTCTTGACCCCCCAAAATTGGTTATATTCATGCAGCTGTCCTTGAGAAAAGAGATGCTTTTTCCCCCATGCTATCAAATTTGCTATTAAAACAAAAACAAAGAAATAACAACAATGGCCTAAAGAAATAGTCATGGAACACTGGAAACCAAAAGAGAAACCTTGCCAATTGCAGTCAGTTTTCAACCTCAAGGGGGACGAGGGGGTGAATATTGTTGTATAGTTTGCTAAGTCACTTGTAAAGCGCTTTGGGTTCCTCCAGGATGAAAGGCATTATGTGAACACAAGTTGTTGTTATTAGAACTTGTGAAATGTGAAGACATTATTAAAGGTTGTGGTCAAATTTCCCTAGGCAAAAAGAAATTCCCCCGTTGCTTTTGCTCCCTCCAATTGGATGTTTACAAGGTGCTTGTAACCGGCTGATTCCTTCCTCAGTGTTAAACCCCATTTCAGTGGTCATGTTCCTTTTTGTTGGCATAGTGTTGTTTAATTTTTCGGAAGTGACTTTTACTGGGCAGTTCCCAGTGCTGCTGGATGTCAGACACCCTGTCTTAATCACCATTCTCTGCTGATGCTTCTTCTCTTGCCCTTGAGGGGCAAGGCTGGACACTTCTTCATGGCTGAAGTTTTGCCATATAGCTACATCAGTATTTGAGGTGAGAATGACCCTAAGGCAGACCTTCCTCATCATCTTTCTCAGCATGTGGTAATCCCTGAGATGGGGTGAAGACAATTGCACAAGCTTGTTCTCCTCAGGCTGCAGATACAACCTATAGATTGGAGCAGAAAAAAATAAATTCACCTGCTCTCTTTCCTTCTGCAGCCCATTTCTGCCAAAAAGACAAATGCTAGTGTTCACAGTACTTAATTTGGTTTAGGGGAACTTTTCTTCTACTTGCCATGCATTCCTGTTACACCAAGCCCCCCTTCCTGCCCTTGTCTCCATCTTTACAGACTGACAGTGAGGTTGACACTCTGACAGCACTTTGAAAATTACCTCCAGCACAGAAGATAAAGGGCCTGGATTCAGTCCATGTTTACCTGGAGAGTCACACATTTAATAATAAATACCACAGAGATAACGTGCTGCTAAGTTTTACAAGCCGATTCACCCAGCAGCTAGTCTGTGGTTTCTGGCATCCCCCCAGAGCTGCTCTCACAGAGGGTCACAGCAGATGAAGAGAGAGGGACAAGTTGGCATCCATTTTACGTACCTGGCTGGGAGGGGAAGGGGACGGGGTAAGGGAGGACTGCTTTACTGTATCAGTTCAAGGACACTGGGGAGAAAGAAGCTGAGCTGAGCTTTCAGACTCATGTATCACTAGGATCTCCAGATACTGGAACAGTGAATGGGGCAACTTTTCTGCTTTTGGCACCCCCCTGGTAATTTGCTGGATGCAGCTAGAAATTGCTCTGTGTGTTGCCCCAATGAAGTCATTCTGCCCGTCTTTGCACTGTCAGTTTTTATAATTTTAGGAAGATGAGCACAGTCAAGAAGTCTCCTGGCCCTTTAAAGAGTAAAATCGCTCAAAATGGAGCACCAGCCCAGGAGAAAATACTGGCCTTTGCTCATTTTCCAGTCTGCTGGCAATGACTTCACTGCACCCCCTCACAGATGTGCAGCAGGTGCCACAGGTTTCTAAAGGAATTGTGCAAAAGGGCCAGCAGGTTGGGAAGCACACAGGGATCTGTGTTTTATCTGCTTCATCAGAGGGAGAAGCAAATCTGTTGTTGCCTCCTGCCCCAGGGTGTGATATTTTGCCAGACCTGGGGCAAGCTAAAGGCTGCTGAAGCAGAGGCCACAACAAATGTCACCGTGGTCTTCTGCACATCTACCTCCCTCTTTGAAAATGACAGCTGTCCATCCACAGAAGTGATGATGCCTCCCTTGCCTGGCATCCCATGCCTTTCTTCCAAAGTTGAAATGATCCATCATGAAGGGCAGGGAACTGGAGTGACTCCAGAGCAGAAAGGTGGGTGAAGAAGGGAGAGGGGGCTTTGGTAGAGGCTCCTCCTCTAAATTGATTTAAACCACTGTTTTAGGTTCATTGAGGTAGGCATTCAACAAGCTCCTACAGTGCTTTTACCATCTTTGAATGCAAGCACTTTGGGCTATTTTAAGCCTCTGCGAAAGGAATAACAGGACAGCATGTAAAATTTTCTCAGCTGACACTCAGGGGAGGGGAAGCTGCAAGTAAAGAAGAAAAAGCCTTTGAAAATTCTTACCTCCTCCACTTTGAGCCACCTCCAGGGTCAAATTGCATGACCCACTGTGCTCCTTGCATAGCTGTGGAAAGACCCCTGAGGTACTTCATGGAAACCTGCCAGACCCAAGCATCTCTCTAGAAAGAAGGGTGATTTGCACAAAGATTGCTCCTCTCAGAAGGTGAAGAATTGATCACTAGTACCTTGCTTTGCATTTGTGCACTTCAGTCAAGAATTAACAGGGGATAAAACCTAATCAACTCCTGGCCTGCAATTAAGATTGTTAGAGTCTTGAAGGATCTTTCCTCTGCTGTGGTTTGTCTTTCCCAGAGGACTCCAGCTTCATGGTTGCTGTGGGAAGTCAAGAAATGGACCTATAGGGCATCTTTGTGAACACAGAGATGACTGAGAAACCACTCCTGAAGGATTCCTGCCAATGCCAGATAGGTAGAAAGATATTGCACACATTGCTATGTGTGGTATGCAAAGTATACATTGAAAATGAAGTAAACTGCATTTTCATCCATGTGAGAATGTGCTTCTCCTCAGACCATTTCACACAGACTTGTCTCTAAGAAACTTACTGTAGAAAAAAGGGATCATCATATTATTAAAACAAAAAATCAGAAAAGGCCATGAGGAACAAACCCAAATTCTGAAGAAAATCTGCAAGAATTCATTTCTTCACTTGCTACTTCTGAGAATGATGCTCAGAAGCTGACACAGACCTCCCAGTTCCATTTGCATTTCATATGACAAATCCAGGGTTGTGACAGGTCTATTTTAGACACCTACTTCCAAGACTTCTTAGCAGTCAGAATGGGATGCTGCCACCAAGCAACATCTGTTTGTGAATGTGCAGACTTTTACTAAATTAGAATAGAAGGATTTTTAAACAACTCTGTCCCTGAATTCATTTGCTTAGGAAATAGAGAAATATAATTTATTTTAGCTCCATTTATACTTGTGAGAGCTTTGTCCATGTATTCACGTTGGTTTGACTACAGAATGGAACACATAATTTAAAAAAAAAAACCAAACCCAAACATTCAACAACTAACAAGTAGGCTCTGATTCAGAAAATTGCTTAGTCACCTGTGCAATTTCATCTCAATGATCAGTCCTGTTAAAAAGTTATGTGAACGCTTAAATATGGGATTAACATCTCAGCTGTACTATCTATATGGCTCATTTATTGGCATTTCACTGCGTTAGGGCCCAGGCTAGCCCCTAATTCTTGGTTCAGCAAGTCTAAGGTTTCTCAGCCTCCTTAGGTCACAACCCCTTTCTACAAGTCAATCACTTTTGTGACTCCTCATAAAAGCAAGAGTGAAAAATCTGCTGGCGATAACATGGTGAAGTGTCTCTAATGTGTTTGTGCTCAGGTTTTCTGAGATCTTGGCGGGGAATATTTGACCTTGGAGACGGAGGTGGTACAGGGAGGAGAATAGCAAGATTTTCTTGGCCTTGGATTGCAATAACATTTCAATGCCTCACAACCCCCCTCAACTGCCTTTCTGACCCCTCACTCCCTTCTCCTACCCTATCTACCCTGGTTTTGCAATGCACAAATTGAGAAACATTTATTACAAAGACAGCTAACCTCAGTGCTGTGGTTTCAAGGGGTAGAGAACTGACTGCTTTCTAGCCGTGAAATTCTTGACCATCCTTGCTGGAAAAACAGAAAACAAAACCAGGGAGCTTCTAGTCTAGATTTCCAAAGCAGTGGACAGGGAGGAGGAGGAGGACAAGATAGAGGAGGAGAAAGAGGAAGAGGAGGAGGAAGGTGGTAAACATCCAGGCTGTGCGTATGACTATTAACTGAAGTAAGGAGTCTTCTGATATTGTCATTACACATCCTATGGTATCAAGTTACAATGTAGGAAAAGAAACCTGCATTCTTTTCACTTTAAAGCAGGTTTTCCAGATTTCAGATTGTTCTTGGAGACTGTTGTTTCATGGTCATTATTGAAGTATGGGTATCAGAGCTAAGTCCAGATCTCAATCAAAGTCTTCCTGAAGCAATATATGAAACTAATTTGGGTTTCCTAATCCTAGTTGGCATTTCATAGCGTATTTCATAGTTGTGCTTTTGTAATATGAATGATAAATTTTTATGCTGGCCAGCTACGCAAGTCACTCCGTTAGGTTCTCTATAAATGGCACTATAATTGCGAGAACATGTTTACAAACTCTTTTCACACCTCTCTGACTGGTTCCAGCTCTGCTTCATTCCAAGGGTTTCCGTTTTGCTGAAACAGCCCGGCAAGAATGTTTGTTTGCTTAAGAGCCTTTAGTTTTAACTCAGCTTTGGAATACATAGCTTGCTTGAATGTGATGGGTTTCGCTGGTCTCACTGCCCTGATGCTCAAGCCTCTCTCTAACCCTAACAGTGTTGTACCCAAGAGGAACTTGCTCTGGCTTACAGAGGAAATCTTTCATCAAGACTAGGACCGAAACATGGGTTTCCAAATTCCAAACTCCATTCTCAAAGCAAGGCCACCTTTTCTTTCCTGTCCTTTACCAGTAGGAGCATTACGTATGTTATTCAGCTTCACAGCTTGCAGTTTTCCATTTCCTTTCCACACAGTGGTACCACACAAAGACACTTCCTCTTTTAGTGGGTAGTTCTGATTTGCAATTAGCTGGTGCTATTCAGACAGCAATTATGTGGCACTGGGTTTTTTTCTGTGATATGATTTACGCGTCTACATTCTGCAGGTCGCTGAAGGTTTTATGAGCTCATACCTGTACTGCGTTTCTCAGCTGTGACTCATGAGCAATCGGCCAGCCTATTGACTCACAGAACACCATTTTACACTTGGAAGCCTTCTTAGCTGTAAATATGTCTGAAGGTTACTGTGGATCCGTCAGTCAGTGACCCATCAGGACAGATGTTTACAATTATTTTCTAAGCAAATATAGGCCAAGAGCTGCGGTAAAGAATATGAATCATTTCTGTGCCCAGTTTATAATTTGGAGTAACAGAACCAGCAGCATTAGTCTTGGAAACTGTAGGTTTCAGCTAACTTGGCCATTTGAATATTCATAAAAGCATCCAAGATTTGAAGGAACTTATTTTCTTGGTCATTTTTAAGCAAGCAAGAAAGTATTTGTCACTTCACTGATGCAATAGATTTAAGGCCACTCTCACACCTCTGGATTTTCATTAGCATACATCAAAGTAGTCTCTTAAAGCCTGGAAGGCACTGTAATACATTTTAACAGAGCATGGTAAAAGTACTGTGAAAACCTCCAAAAAAATCTGCCCCAAGTTAAGTGTGAGTGGCGGATGTCACCATCCTGTAAATCTTAAAGCTGAAAATGACTAATGTGTTTCTTCTTTTCACCTCTAAACTTCGTACTAGTAGAGTAAGGTAACCACACATTTCACCAGATTATGCACAGTTTGAAATTTCAGGAGGGTATTAAGTTAGATCTTTGATACCCTGAATATTGGTGGAAGGAGTATCATGAACACTCCTTTTAAATACTTTTCCCTGATTTGCTTGAAATTGGAGATGTTATTTAGGATATTATTACTATTATTATTACTATTATTTTTTATTATTTGCTTTATTTCACAGTTTAATACCAATTTCTTGTCAAGATCCAATCATACACTAAGTTTCTTAAAACATGAATGCAGGATTCATAAATTAAGTTCATACTCTGTGGTACACTTTGTTTTTCTTCCGTTTGGGGTAGAGCTTGGGTAGTTTATTTTGGATGTTCTTCATTACTGTAGTGATGAGGGCATGTGCAAAGGATCGTGTGCAAATGTGGTACTGAGTTTTATTCTTAAAGTTATTTAAAAGATAGGGAAACTGAAGCAGAGAGAAATTCACTTGTCCACAATCACATGTATAGTTATTACTGAGGATGGCAAATAGAACCAGAGGTCCTGAAATGAAAGTATGTTATGTCCTTGTGGAAGAGGATCAATAAAACCCAGGTTTTATAATTCCCTGCTTGGGAAACAGCTAGGTAAAATACTGAAGTTTATTTTTGGCACTTTTGGTAGTTACAGTTAAAGACTGATGCAGTGTTTACTGCTGCTTCCCTGTTTGTTTGTGTCTGTTGCTCCTTGTCCTGGACTCTCATGTTCTGGGAATGTTCCTCACCTGTGTTTGCCCAACGCAAAGAGATTTTGACTCAAGACTAAGGCATGCTAGAAGCTACAATATTGTGAACAGTTTTCTGAGGTCATCATCATTGCTTTTCCAGCTACACTGCACCTTTGTAATAAGCTGTCCTCTGAAGTGCTTTTCTGAGCTCTTGAATGTCTTCCAACCTGTTTCTTACGGGTGGGAAACCTGATGAGTGTTGGTGTCTCTGTACAAAGGGATATGGAGTACAGGTGAAAAGCCCATAGGCTTTTGATGTGCTTTTTCTCAGCTGGGCTCTTTGACAGCAGGAGGATCAAAAGTTTAAATTCAGTTTGGCTCCACCGAAGGTAAAGAAGGACTTAAGCATCAGTTGGTTTCCAAATTGAGCAAGACCCCTTGAATACAACATACCATATTGCTCTTGGACAAACTAAAATAACTTGTGTGCATTTCAGCAAGCAGTTTCTGTCTACCCTTCAGGACCTTCTCCCTCAGACCTGACTCTCCTCAAGGTTGCCTGCCTTTGAAATTAAAGATGCCACCCACCTAACTGTTGATCCATGTCAACCATATTATTTTTCACATGGGGGAGGCTATTTCAACTGAAAACTGAAAGTTTTCCCCTAAAAATAAAGTACAGCAACAGGAATCATGTATGGTTTGGTGCAACGGTGATCAGGCTCTGCCAGAACCCAGATCCAAGTCATCGTTGCATCATGCTTATGTGTTAGAATGGCAAATGCCTTAGTGTGGAAATAGCCATAACACAGCAGGCTCTTCTGGGATGGCTGTGCAACACAGGGGTCATGGCCTGTGTAGTTTGAAGACATGGAATCCTGTCAAATAAGACAGAGTCACAAGGCCATAGGACCAGCCAAAGAATAATCAGTGCTTTTTCAGATTACAGAGGGTAGATTCACCAGTCTGTTCAGTTAAGAGGGCTTCTGGGGTCAATCAAAGTTCAGTTAGAGCAAACTCAACCGTGACTGATTTTATGCATGTCCCTAATGTGCTCTTAAGGAAAGCAAATATTGCAGCCATTTTCCACCTCAGCCTTATTGTCTTAATTATTTATCCCTCTCTGGAGCTGTTGCTGGTGCAGAAGCTGGAAATCTTGTGCAGGTGCAGACTTACCTATTAAAATGCAGGGTTCATTACTCCTGTGGCCCATGTGTTTGCTAACCAGATGTTTCTCCATCCCTCTATTACTCCATACAGTTCCCTTAAGGTTTTATGAAGGTAAATGAACTTTCAGGACAGCAGCTTAGCCATGCTCCAGAGATCTGTCCTGGATGGAGACATATCTAGCACAGCATACTGCAGAAAGCTGAACAGTCATGCAAGTCCTTCAGGGAAAAAGAGCAAAGATACTGCATAGTTCTACAGCTTTAATTTAGACTACAGCAAATGGGAATGGAGGCTGGGACATCTTTCTGGAAAGTAAGGTAGCTATTAAGGCTTCCTGCACATCAGTAGGGAGAAAAGACTCATTCACCTGACCTATCCCTCTATTTTAGATGCTTGGTAGGTTGGGACAAACACAATCCTTCAATGTTAGGAATGGAAACTGTCGCTTGCTATGCACAGAAACAATTTCTAGTGCTCTGGAGTCCAAGTCACAGTTAAGGGCACAGCTGAAATGCAAGTAAGAACAATAGCTGCTTGCAATTTGCAATCTCAGCAAGGAATCTGAAGACTGTCCGAGTGAAGAGACTGAATGGGAATCTGAAGACTGTCCAAGCAAGTAGACTGAATGATATGCTCTGTCTAAAGCAGATACAGACAGGCAGGCTGGGGACAGTGCTCATGGGGTAGTACCACGAGGGCTTTATTTTGAGGAGGAAATGGCTTTCTCAGGTCCTCAACCCAGCTCTAAATCCCTTTTTAAGAAAAACCAACCTGGATCTGGGAGAGGGAGAAAGAAAGGCTTAATTCTTAAAAATCCCATGCAAACAATAAACAGAGTTTAACAGTCAATAGGCAGATTAAACTGGCTGTGGATCAAAACGCATCAGGAGTAAAGATTTATTGCTGAAAACAAGACACGGAATAAACCCTGCTCTGTTGCTGGAGCTCTAACTAACTGGTTTACTGAGTAAAGGGAGGGGGAAAGAAAATTACACTGTCTTTATAAATAGGCATCAGCAAAGCTGTTCCTGGCATGCTTTCCTGCCCCAGTCCATACCACCCAGTGGGGTAAATATCTCATTCCAATAATACCACTGATTAAATGGCTGTGGGATAAGGAATTTAATAAATTCCACACAGCATGTGAATGATAGTCAGGCCAGGAGCTTTATGCACTTTGGCTTATGACATATACCACTGGGATATGGGATAATTAAGGGAATATTCCCTCCTGCCTCCAGATCTCTAGTGACTGTAGGGCATGCTGAGCCTTCTGCTTCAAGGGGTATAAATAGAGCAAATAGGATGAAATGAGGTGGGATACATAGTTTGAATACCAGTCAAATCTACAAGGCAGGGGCACGGTCCTCTATACTCTTGCGCTTATGGATGACACCTACTAAATAGCTTTATTCATCCTGCATCCAAGGTGTGTAATGTGCCTGTATGCTTGTTTGATGATTTGTTTTGACTCCTCATTACAAGCGTAAAAGTCTTTTAAAATCATATATGCCCTGTGTGTCTGGGGGACAAGAACAAGATGATTCCTTACTCCACTGCATTGCTATTAATCTGTTATAGGAATTTCTCACCTGAGACATTCAACTCTAAACTGGACTCATTCTAGTAAGAAGGGGCTTCTTCACACTTGAAATTCATTGAATGTGTCACATAACGTGAAACCCAAACTTGCATATCCCATATTTCTGACCAGAATTCCTGCAGCCAGTGTATATGAAATGTGCCTGTATGCATGCATGGGGGTCCTTTCAGTTTCTAGTAGTGGAAGAAGACCTTCCAGACTGCACGTGCCCAGTCTCCTGTCCATACTGACTGACCTTTGGTGGGGTGTTCAGAAAATGTAAAAGAATGGGTAATATGCCCTTTAGGTGAGCCTATGCCACATAATGCAATAGAAAGGGAAGGAGTGCATCTTCTCTCCACAGCCATCAGGGAAACTGGCTTCTGAGGCTGCTGTGAAGCAGCTGGGTCATGCTAAACTTTTGGTGTCTGCTCTGCTTCCAATGGACACTAATATCTGAAAGAGTGCCATGATGTAGACATTGCCCTGAAAGGCAAAGATATAAAAGAATTCAGGTTATTTTCTTTCTTTTTGAAGCTATGTTCTTTTTGTGTTTTGGAAATAACAACTTAAAAGTTGTGTGTTGTTAGGTGTGTCTCAAAGCAATTTTATCTATCAGTAACCAGACCTTTGGAGTTTTTTACATCAGCAAGCTTTCAATACAGACTTGGTGCATTTAAATGGCTAGGTCTTCAGAGACTGCATAAATTAAGGAATTATCTATATTTTTAAAATAAATAAATAAAAAAATCTGTAGCGTTCTTTTGTACAGCACAAGCGCTGGGCTGAATTATATATTGAGGGCTCCCTCTCCCCATACCACAGCTCAAACCTCAGCTGCCTGAGCTGTAGGAATGGCTGCCACTTCATTTAACCTCTGGAGAAGGGGCTGACACACACTTTGCCAGTGTGTTTCACAACTCACAAGACAGGAGATCACGTATCTCAGTTCTGTCCCTGGCTCTGAGAAAAGCATTTGGCTTAGGGGTTTGATAGGGGGTAATCAAAGCTCATTTAGCCTGAAAGATGTTGCAGCTGAATAGTGAAGATATAGGCTTACTATGCTGTTGTCCTGCTTTCTGGCCAAAGTGACCTTTGGTAACCCCTGTGTTAGCGTTGCTGTGAAATATGGCAGCAGCTTGAACTCGACTGTCTTCCATAATTGGGATTTATGGTGTTGGTCAGTAATAAGGACAAAGAAATGTGCCATATCAATCACAGCAAGTTATGAGTGCATGAACCAGAGTTAGCTCATGCAACTGGCTCTGGGGTTACAGGAGTATTGGTGTGGGAGCAACATCCATCTATTCTTCACACCTGTCCCTGAAGTAATCTTATGTCATTATTGTGATCGCTTCGTGATGTGTGTCTTTTTACGCAGAGTAGAAAAAGGGTAAGATCAAAACATGCTGAATGCTTTCTATTTGTAATGCTGTTGCATTTGTCAGCACTTGGGGATTGTCTTGCAAAGTACAGTGAATTTGGATAGATCTTTAAAAAATCAAGGCAATCTGATGAAAAACTTGATTAAAAAAAGCTCATTTTCAGAATTTGTATTTTTTTCTTTCTATCAATTCCTTTTTCATCAAAGGGCAAAGGGTTTCTACTCAGACCTTCCTTTCAGGGTGGTGTTTGGCATTTTATGGAAATCTTTATTTCACAGAAGTTTCTGTAAAAGTGAGAATTTCTGCTTCAGCCTCTTCTTTAGAATTTTAGCTCAAGGGACCTCGAAAGATCATCTAGTCCAACCATGTGTGTATATTATCTCTTATTCAGAGCCGTCTTAGTCACTGAAGACTCCAGCCTGATGACAATTAAAATCAACATATGCTTTGAAACTGAACATTTGATACTTAGGACTGAAAATATAAGGCATGCTGGAAACAACTAACATTATTTTAACTACTTGGATAATCAACATTTCTGGGTCCTTCTTACCAATTGAATCTTAAACAGTGTTTTTGTACAGAGGAATAGATTTATGGAGAACTATTACTTCATATGCTCACGTCTCTGGAGTTTGGAGAGGAAGAATGCCAGGCACCAGTATAGGTTAGGGGTGGATCTGCTGGGAAGCAGTTCTGAAGAAAAGGATCTGGGGGTCTTGGTAGACAGTAAATTATCCGTGAGNCCAGTTATTTCCAACAGTTGATAAAAGTCTGTTCTGTTTTCTGATGATAAACAATAAATTCTGCCTCAGGAAATGGACTCACAGCTTCTCAAAACCTCTGGTATGCAAAGGATTGGCCAGCTAATAATAATTGGCCAAGATAATAATATGATACACCTTTTCCAAATAAAGCTAATCTTAAGTTTTTCTATTTCAAAATTTGCATATTTGCAGTGCAATTGAGAAGCATCAGTTCTGCTTCTTAATTATCCAATCCCTCACAGTCATTATGGAAAGTTCTTTAGTTTCTAATCGTTTTTTCCTATTTACATTTTTCCCCCTTACTTTTGAGTTGTTTTGCATGTAAGTGCCTCCACTGTCACAATGGCTTTCATGAGACTGAAGGGAAAAGCACCTTTCTTCCAGGTGTTTTGAATCTACTTCTTCTCCTCTCTTAATAAAAAACAGTGTTCTGTCTGCTGTTGAACGTGCACATCTCCACTGTCAGTCCTATCCCAACCTCACACCCCTCCAGCTGTGCACATGTTTCTTATTATGAGACAAGTCTGTGGAGGAGGACAGCGATTATTGCTCAGTCCCCATCTGAAACAAATTCCCAAGATGAAGGATGACTTCTTAGATTGAAAGTTCTTGTAAGAATAATAGTGCCTTTCAGGCCCTTAGCAGTTTAGGTTTCCTTCAAAAAGGAGCATCTCTCAGTAAAAGATGCCATAGGAAACCTACATGTTGTGTATAATTTTATTCTTGGCCAATCTTGTTATTAACATTGATGATCTGAGTGATGTTTCTTATGACTTTGGAATGGATGAAGAATGGACCATTTAAAAAAACAGCTGAGGGCAGAGAGACATACCTAGAAGTGCCCTCCAAATCACCATGTTCTTTACAATCAAACCTGTTTACATATTTATTATATTGTTGGATTGGGGTTTTTTTCTGTGGGTATAGGAGAAGTAGTGGAAGCATTATGAATGCACTTGCTTTCTTGCTTTATTTTTCAACCTGGAAGACAGAAATCTGGAAAAAATCCTACACCTTGAAGTGCATAGTATGTGTGTTCATATTTGTATACATACGATTGTTGTTCCTATCTGTGACACTCTGCAGCGGACCCATCTTGCAGGAGACGCAATAGACCCACTCATGCAAACATGAAGTCAGTATAGCAGCTAGATGCCACCAGGCATCTTGTTGAATCAATCTTGTTGAAATTAATTGGTCAACTGTATTTCCACAAAGTTTCACATGGATTGGTATGGAAGGAATACACTCATGTGTGATTGCACTTGGGAAAATTAACTTCAGTTATAACTTCACATATTTGTGCAAATACTCAACATACTTTCTATTGTCTGTGTTATAAAATTAGATCTCTGTCATAAGTTTCCTTATGATGGTGTGAGGTTTTAATGCTTGTCCCTTCTCACCAAAAAAAAGGAAGAGATTTCCTGTATTGCAGGAGATTGAACCAGGCGACAAAGAAGGTTTATCTCTGGCTATCATATGGAGAATGGATTTTTTCTATTTAAACATACTCAAAATTGCCATCTAACAAGAGCGTTAGTGTGAGTGGAAGGGAGACAGTAGAATTACTATGGGGGAAAGGAGGACTATAATGAAGAGTTTGTGTCCTGTGGAGACAGGCAAGGTGTGGTAGCAGCTGTAAAACACTAGAGATGCAGATCTGGACAGCCCTGCCGGTCACACATAAAATGAGAACACCAGAAGAAAGAGCTGGAAGTGAAGTCAAGTACTGTCTTGAGAGTAAGTTAGATAGTTACTGACATCCTTGGTGGTCCTGGGAGCCTGGGGACTTTGTCGGCTTGTAGTTATGTCCTTTTGGAAGCCTCCTTCTACTCTTCAGATGGGTTTTGCAGCAGTCCCTTGCTGCTTGACCTGAGATTCCTGTTATTTATGACCCCTGTTCCACTTCTGTTGGCTGGATTCATTCCACTGTGGTCATTCCAATGGGATTCAAATTTCCTTTCTAAAATAAATGCCTGTCCTCCACCAACCTTCTTCCTTGTGTCGGCCTCAGTTTAGCAAATTACATAGCCACAAAGTATTCCCGCTGGTTGCTGCCTTCTCCTGTCCACCCCAACCTCATGTGACAACTTTGCGTTGGAAACATTGCTTCTGTGTCCCTGGCTTCTTCCTTCAAGACAGTGTTTTCCTCTTTAATTTTATTTCTCCTATGGAAATGGCCCTTCTGGGGGAAGGTTGTGTTGTTTGTGCTGTTTTAGGAAGGCAGGGAGGGTATTTGGTTTTACCCACAGCAGCTAGAGTGCAGTATGCTGTTTCTATAAATGGATCGGTACATGTTTTGTTATGAAACGGCCTTTGATATAGGATGACCATGGTCTTACAGCCTCCAAATATATTTCAGCCTTCTATAAAAATGACACATTTCTCTGTGCCCACAGGGTATGTATGTTTCCAAGAGCTCAGTTGTGCCATCCTGAAATTAAATTGAGAACTGCTGACTTAATGTTGAGAAACAAGCATTGTCTGCATCTCTTTTCCATCTCTTCTGCTTCTGCCTTTGAGCTCTGGAGCTTGACCGGTCAATTTGGGAAAAACAGAGGACAAGAAACAGTCTCATAGTTGTCTGGTTATGACACAGATCCTTCAGATCCGTCTGATACTAAAGAAAGGAAGTTGTGCATAGAAAAAGGACTCTGGTCCTTCCAAATTGTGATGTGGGGTATTGGTTCAGGTCAAGGTGTAGAAGAGCTCTGCCCAATCTTGATCCAAATGAACCTGAAGTTATCTGGCTTTCAAAAACCACTTCTCGAGTGAAGGTTCCAGAAGTGTGACAGGGATTTATAAGTGTTGCAGTCCATGGCCATTTTATAGATAATGTGTTTTTTAATTTCATTGCGTTCTGTGACCAGCAAGATTAGGCAGGGATGGGGAAAAAAGAGATCAAAGCAATAGGCTGAACACTGAAAATTTGTGAAACAGTTTTACTGGCAGAGGCACAAAAGATTCCTCCAGACTATGTTCAGAGAAATGTCGAAGTCTTTAAGAGTTTGCTTTTCAAATCCATCTTTGAGTTTTATGTGGTTTGCTCATCAGTGCCACAGCAATGGGACACGGCATTTCCCAGGGATAATTAAATACTCCTGTAATGTTGCCAGGTGACCCATAGGTCCCGCAGTAACATTACTCAGAGAGACAGAAATGGGACCTCAAGACAAAGCCCTTCCTTCAGTTGTCTTTTTTCCTGTTTTCAGGAAAGCAGCAGGTCATGCAGAGCAAGGGGCTCATGAGCCAATGAGGAATTCTGACACAAAATGGTGGATGTTGGGGAAATGATTTGACCGCTCAAGGCTAGAGTCACACAAATATTTATTCTGCATGATATATGTGGTAATTGTGACCCAGAAACAAAGCCATATGCCACAGGGCTCTAAATGTGTACTTAATTTTCTGTTTTCGTTATATAATGATAGCAACACTGATCTATTTATAGGCAATGGCAAGACATTTAATAACTGACCAAGATCAGCTCCTCCTGGCTAGGCATTAAACCTCCAGGAAATATCTCTCTGCTCCGCTGTTATTGCCTCATTATTTACTCTAACTATCACAACCGTTTGTATAAATATTTGCTTTTCTGATACTGGCACCCTGAAAGGGTTCAGGTCAGGACATTGTCTGCATATTGTATAGCATTACGACATGTAAAGATTTAAGTAACTGTGGAAAAGAACAGGAGGCTTCAAAACTGGCTGAGAAATGGAGTCTGGCTTGGAGCACCTGCTCTGTACAGTTGGCTTTTATTAAACAATGCAACGTGCAGCTCTGCAGGAGGTCAAAGTCGATGATCTAATGGGTCTTCCTGCCCTTGAGATACACAGACTAAGTTGCTTTAAAATTAGTGTCAGCAAAGCCAGAAAAGTGAATTTGGGCTTGTCCATTTAGATTATCGCGAAGCCAGTATTTGGCGGAATGATTTCCTTGATCTCTCTTTTATTTCCAATGAATACAGTTTTGTTATGGGAAGGGAGGGGAAGTATTTTGGGGTCACCAAAGAGGTCCGCGTTCCCAAATATAGTGTCAGCGACCAGACGCTGCAGCATTGTGATCGGCATCAACTGAACTTTACTCCTACTCAGTTTCACTTCCTGGATGTTTTCCTTATTAGACTCAATGATGAGCAAATTGTATAATAAAATGTGTCCTAAGTGTATCAGCACATTGGAATTTAAGAACTCTTCCACATGTAATGAGCTGAGGAATTACAACACAAAGCACACCTTTCTCTAAAATTAACTGATTAACATAATAAAATCAAACTCAAAGCAGCTTGTTCTCAACCTGTATTTAGCCTGAAGCGGTTTTCTTGTATTTCAGACCTGACAAAGGGCTCATGTGCATGGAAACACGTGCCTGCTATTTTCCAGCTATATCAGTTGGTATAATTAAAAACCTTACCTCTTCCTGCAAACTTTGCCACAGGAATCTGCATGGCTAAGCAGCTTTTTTTTTTTTTTTATGTGTCATTATTTAAATATGGCACAATCTTAAACCTTTAGAAGCATCTTACATATGAATGGCCTAATTTCTGGTGGCACTGACCATTATACGCATCATTTAAAGGTGGTATCAGTTTCACATATGGAAAATACGCCTTGCAGCCAGCTAATACAGGAGCTAGATAAACTTGTGTTATGAAAAAAAAAAAAAAAGAAAAAGTTTAAGGGGTGACTTGAGCACTGCCAATAAACAGATGTGCAGGCAGAAAAACTGGATGTGTAACTGAGTAGTTGGAGAAATTGCAGGATGCAGTCCCAGACACAGAAGCCAGAAGTCTGTGAATATTAAATTACAGGGTTTGGTTTTTGTAGTTTTTTTTTTTTTTAATTTTCTTTCCTTAGAAAGTTTGATAAAGCAGTTATATGCCAAAGGATGTGGTAAATCCTCCATCACTTGGCATCAGCACAGAAAGTTTAGAAACCACCAACTCAGATTTGAAGTTTGTGGGCTTGACAGAAGAAGCAGTGGAGAGGCTGGGCAGCCTGTGTTCTGCTGTAGGATGCAGTAAATGATCCAAAAATGACCTTTCACTCCTATTTAAATAAGTTGGGACAGAGCACCTCTGAAAGACAGTGAAAGGCTATTTACACATCAAGATGACCTCTGCTCCAATAGATGAGTTCAAAGAGGCTGCATTGTCTCCCAACAAGAGCATCCAGCTGACTTGCCCTAAGTTTTTGAAAAGCAGCAAGGTGCCAAGTTTACCTACTCATTGTGTGTAAGGCCAACATCAATCTTGAATTCAGGCAAGTTTGGATTGGCCTCGTTGTGGGTGGGCACATTGAAAGCTTTGAGTTTCATTAAATGGTGGAGTGTTTGATTTTATTTTCTTTCCTACCAGGCTGCCATCCTTAGCAGGACTATGTGATGGGAAGAATGGGTGTACCCAAGAGCCTGCATAATCCCCTGGTGATTTATGCAGAAGCAAGGGCTGATTTGTTCATTCCAGTGAGATAGGGGCAGAGCAAAGTCTTGACACGGGATTCCCAGTCAGCCGAATGGGATTGTCTGAGTTACTTTGCCACACCTATGGTTTGGAGGGAAAGTATTTCACGGCAAGATCTCTGACTTTTTGACAGCAGTCCAGAGAAGTCTGTGCTGTGGGAGCATGGAAGAGGAGGGAGCAGAAGGCTTCAGTGGTGCAAAGCTGTCACTGATGCAGCTCCAGACCCCACTCTTTCTTTCACTCTGACACAAGAGCGGTGACACAAAAGCGGTCACACAGGTGACCCCACTGTTTCTTCCACTCAGATCCTCAGCCTTATGAGTCTGTGGACCCTTGCTAGTACAGGCTTCTGGATAGCTACTTAATAATGGCTAGTTTTTCTTAGTTATGTTTGTTGATTCCTTAAAAGTGATCCATTGAACCTACTGCTTGTTTGAAAACTGCTAGAGCCCTAGAAAGCTCCATTTCATTTAATTCTAGTTTTAAGTGCGATACAAGTGACCTAAAACCCCTCCTTCTCTAGAGTTCTGTGCTGGAACTCATCTCTGCTACGTGCTTGCTAGCCTGCAACTCTTGCCAGTTTTCACTCTTCCTATGCAATATAGCAGAAGCTAGTTTCCATAAACTGGCACCTTCTCTAAATGCCAATAGTCACATCCTATTATCTAAAGGCCTGATCAGGGCCAAAGTTGAAATTCAGTTACAACCTAGAAATCTGAAGATTATCCATAAAGTTTTTTCTGGAGCACTGAAAATCCATGGCTCAGGAGTTCTTAAAAGTTATACTTATTAGGTATAATCAAAAACTATAAATGAATTACTGCCAGAAAATTGTCAATCACAAAGTTAATTTCTGGTAGAAAAATTTGTTTCGTCTCTAAAAACTAAAAATAAAAAAGAGTAAAAGAATAATATGAGAAATTGCTTTGGTTTCTGAAAAAAATTCAATGGAAACAAATTTTTCCACAGGTTGAATATCCTCTGTGATGAAATGCTTGGGTTGGTTTTTTTTGTTGTTGTTGTTGGGGTTTTTTGTCAAAATAAATTGAAAAAAAAGAACACAAGCAGTTCTGCTGGGGTGTTTCTCTTAGGAAATGTAACTTATTGATATCTAAACTTAAATTCCCACACTGGTGTTTCTAATCGACTATTCTGTGGATCATTATGAGGTTTCTCCCTTAATAATAACAAAACCAATAATTATTATTTGCCTAGAGGACTGTAATTGAGAACAGCACCTTCCATTCTCGTTTGTTTTTCCTCTTCCAGATGTGAGATGGAGACCTGATCTGACTGACAGATTAAATGACTTTGATCCATATAATATTCAGATAAAACAATCACATGTAATTGAAAATATCTGTTCTAATCAAAAGTCTATGAAAGCAAATTAGTCTTCTCTTCCTTCTGCTTCTTGCTTGGTGAGTTCACTTTCAAGGTATGATAATAAATGTGTCCAAACTTGATCTTTCCTTGTAACCCTTTTCCAGAAAGGAGTCAAGGAAGATTTGTTCAAGCCAGGCAGAACTCCAGGACATGAAGGATAGTCTAGTGTCTTAGAATGCTTCTTGACTTCATCCCTTGACTGTTTCTATTGAGGCCTCTGTGACATCTCCCACAGGTGAAATAGCTCCCTATAAAGTTTACCAACCTTAACAGGACCTAATTTACCCTGGAACGTACTGATGCATAGAGTTGTTAACTTCTGACTAGTTGTTTATCTTTCTCCCTTCACCTTCCTATTAATTAATGTATTTTCACACTTCTTTTGGAAGATTTGGCTCCATATGGTATAATTAAAAATCACAAATCTTGGGTGCTGAAGACGTACTAAGACAGATTAGTCTTAGAAGAATCTTTCTTAATGTCATTGAAATGCTATGCCAAAATGCGACAAGTTAAAATTACTTCAATAGTGCTTTAATAGAATGCAACAGTCAAATGATTTACACAGAAATAAGAATGAAAAGCTAATCTGCACTGGGATCTTGAGGAGTAACTGCATTTACAATATATATGCAGAATATTGTAATGAGTTTCTTATTGGGAACACTAAGACTGGTTCATCTTGTTCTTGATTTATTTTTTCTTCTTTACAATGGCAAGCACTGATTTAACACCCTGCCTCCAGATATCAAGTTTCATTGAATTGTTTCTTCTTAAGACTATGCTGGCTAACATTAGGTACTTAATATTAGTTGACATGAGCATCTAAATAAGGATACTCATGTGCCTGTATGAGTCTGGATCTTAGTAGCTTAGTCTTATTACCTACTGCTACTCTTGTTGTCAGTGGCAGATCACACAGTGTGGCCTCTGAGAGCTATGTAGAGTATTGGTTTCTTTTCCAGGAAAGCAAACAAATCAGTCCATATGCTCCCAACCTTATAAACTACTACAAGAGACAACTGGACTTTCCAAAAAGAGGAAGGATATGAGGATGATGTTGATCCTTTACTAAGGATAATAATCTTAATGCTTCAGCTGCCTATTCCCATTTTTGTATGCATTATGAAAAGGGAGACTTACCATAATGAACCTGAAGGAAGTTAAGAGATGGCCTTGTAGAACCACAAATGGAGTGCTCAGTTTATCCCTGGCATGATGACTATTGATGTTGTCACCTATACTATAAACAAAAAGATGAAAGTGCAGACAGCCTGTCTCAGCAAAGAGGTTCCTTCCCCAAAGACAGCAAGAGAGAAAGCGGATCCTGGGACATGAAGTTGATAGCCAATTATTGTGGTATGATGCAAACTATTTGCTTCTCTGGGAACTGTTGGCCACAATGGAGGGATGGATAGGAATATCTTGGTTCTCAAGCTCCAGCCCAGAGTGGCAAACGCTTTTTTAGAAGCTGAGTCCAAACTCATTCACAAGAACATCTGCTCTGATCTTCCACATACCTCAGAACTCAAAACAACCATAGGGACCAAAAGCTCCTGTTATGACAACAGTCAGTTCACCTCTGTTTTGGATAGCTTTTGCATGGCGCTCGGAAGGACTGAATGGAAAATTCTCCTGTTGAATATGCTGACCGGAGTATTGGAAGATACTACAGTTTTATTAATGTGTAGAGACAAATACCACCAATTAGAAATATTACCATAAAGATATGCCTAGCCTGCGCCGCACTGTGAAGTTGCTTATGCAGATAGGTCAAGAGCTGATTGGACTGCAGAGCATTCCATTTTTTTACAAATTAGGTCAGATGAGAAAACTGTGAGGAAAAAAGTATGCGAGTGGGGAGCAGACTTGTAGGAAAGAAATAAACACCAGCCCACAGAAAGGGGAGGGGGATCTCCTGCTGGCTATGAGCCCTGCATTTCTATAGGAGTCCTCCAGGCCCAAGGACAAGAAAGAGTCAGCCTAGCTTGACAAACTGGGTGTTAGTGAATACTACTGACCTAAAGGGGAAAGGACTGCAATGCCTCTCTGGCTTGTGAGTATTCCCCAGGCTACAGCTCCCGCTTTTGTAATTTGCTCTTGTCATTTTTATTTATTGCCAATTGTTCATTTGAACGCATCAGCTGCTGTTAGTGACAGGGGAGCCATGCGGTGAGAATGCTGTATGTGCACCATGGAAATATGTTTTACCCATTAGTATTAGAGCAAGCTGATGAAGGAAACGTTTGTACTAATTTTGAATGGGTGTTTATGCTCTTAAAAGTGACTCTGTTAAAAGGACATGAAGGGGATGCAGGCAGGCACAAGCCCCCAGTTCTTCTGTCTTCGTGATGTTAGAGGAAATTTGTTCCATTTACAAGTCAGAGTGTGAGTGCTCATAGCCTTTGCAGAGAGCTATGCTTTGTGAGGCATAGATCGAGCTAAGTCTGGTTTGGCTCAAGTGTCATTGGCAGGGATCAGCACAGTCCGAAGCTGTGTATTCAGATATACGCCAAACTTTGGGGCAGGATAGATCTCTGCTGCTAGTCTCATTTTCCCTGGGGAACCCAGGGAAGATGGATTTTCCATGTGATCTGAAAGAAAAACTCATGCCTTTCCCAGCGCTTGTCTTTCTAAATGAGAATACTAACATAATCTCCTGCCTTAGTTGCTTGTATGATCCTCCCTAAATACCGATTAACCAATACCCTTAGTCTTCTCTCATAGCCTTCTTGCATCATTCCTACTTCCTTTGCCTCCTGATGAGAGAAAGAAATGATCCACCGCAGTGAATCAGACGATTCTTTGCTAGTATGGCTGGCTGGATGTCTCCCTGCAGGGAAGCTGCTGCAGGCAGGCAGTAACAGCGTTGTGTGGGTGCTCAGAACAGACTCAGCTCTGAGCACAGCCAGGGAATGGGCATCTTCAGTGCTGGGAAAATGCTGACCCAGTTCTGAAAGCAAAGACAGTGCAACTGAAAATAATGCTGAGATGCCCCAAGCAGAGCATGCAGTGGGAGTACAACCTATCAGTTGCCCTTTCTGAAGTTCACTGTCTCCGATTAGATAATATATAGATTTACGTTTCTTTAAATTGGCAAAGTTACAAGAGCTCCTAACGTGTGTATTCTTACTGTGTTAATTATAGTTTCGCTGCCATCACTGTATTCTACACCCAACTGTCATTTCTTGCCTCTTTTTCATCAACAAATATTTTCAAAGGAGTTTTGTCTAAAAGACGACATCATCAACCCCAGAAAAGGGCCCCTGATAATGATATTGCTTCAGCTGAACATTTGTTTTCCCCTTCTGCTCTGCTCAATCCAGCGACAAGCTTCAAGCCCTTGTCATCCTCAGCATAGACCTACACACATCTCCACCCCTCTTCTTGCCTGCTGAAGGGCTGGAGAATAAGTGAGGTTTCCTGTGGTAATATGAGCCAATTCAAGTTATAGCCGCCACTCCTCCATATTAATGGTGGGTAGCCTGTCCCAGGCAGCTTTCCCAGTCATATTTTATTCAAGGCAAAACACTGAAGAGAGGTTAAATTAATAAATAGTCTGGTTTCTCAGAAGTCTGTCACCTCGGGCTGTCCCCATGCTGCCTTGGGGGTTGCTGCAGGTCCTCCCGCTGGGAAAATCTCTGCAACCCTGTCCCCAGACATTCCTCCACTGCTTGCTGTCCCATAGAGCAGGAAATAACCAGCATCTTATCAGACCAGGCCAGAAATGAGACTGTGGAGAATGGTAGTTAGGCTGTGGTTGGGGAATAAGTTACTGGGAAATAACATTTCAAAAGCCATAAAATACCACGGTGATGTTTCTCTCCAGAAGCCTCTGCTGGACATGAAGAAGTATAGACCAGACCAATGTAAGCATAGACCACTGGCAGCCCTCCTGGAGCTCATCACATGCAGCACTGATGAAACAATTCTCATTTATAAATCATTCTGGGGCAACTTCCCCTTGGCCATACATGGTATTTCACCCATCTGGTCAAGTTTCCAGGGGCAGCTTGCAATCACAGGCAGCACAGCAAGTGGGTTGGATAAGATGTGTTATTTTTCTCTTTAGCATTACCAATTTTTTCTCTTTACAGTATAGCCCCATTAAGCTGTTGAGTGCTTTCCTGACCACAATTGACTTAGGATAATCCTGGTCTAGCAGAAAAGGCATGATGAGATTTAGCAGCTGGAAGTAAATTTGACACAAATTTAGTCTAGAAATAAATTTCAGATTACTACTTTTTTAAACAATGGAAGGTGATTAATCATTATAACAAATTCCCTGGGCTTGTGTTGGGATTTCCCAAACTTGGAATCTTTTATGAATATCTTCTCTGCCTTAGTTTCAATAGAACTTACTGACTGGATGCTAAAAGCTTCATTTGAATTCTTTGACCTGTGTACACAGGAGTTCGGATGAGAGCTCATAGGCACCCTTCTGATTTTAAAATTCACAATTATTCAGTTGATCTAAGCCCTTGTTGACTTCATCTTATGTCTACTTGCTTATGTTTTCACTCCTGGTATGAAATCTCTATCTATGCTGAGTATGAAGCCTATTGTTATTTATTTATGAACTCCCCATGTACCTTCTAGATTAATATCTGTGGGTGAGTATAACTCTAAAGCTATTGCCAGTGTTGTCCTTGATATATTCTGTTTGGATATCTGAATGTTTTCTCAAATTGAGCAAGGTAAATAGAACAAGTTGGAGCAAGTCTCCCATGTCTTATCTCTGTCTCTGGCTTTTCTAGAAGGGTGGATTGTACTTGCAGTAAGAAAATGCTCAGACATGTTGCAGTCAGAAATGAAGGGTCAGAGTCTTTCCCCAAATCTAATTCAGGCAAAGGTGACTGGTTTTGCCTCCACAATATACAAATTCTTTCTCAAAGTATCCTCATCTGTAATAAGCATAGTCTTTAGGGTTGTGCTTTGCATAGATTCCTTAGGTGCTCCTGAGCAGGTCCCCAGATGGTCCAAAGCAAGAAGGAGTTTGATACAAAAAAAAAAGGCTCTGTGATGCCTTCCTCCTGTTCCAAGCACAGCTAAACAACTTCACACTCTGAGAGTAAAATGGGAAACAGAGCTGACAGAGACCTAAAGAAACTATACAGTGTATCTCGCTGGCTTATGGCCAGTTTTGCTCTCTCTAACTTGTTCCTGACAGATACCACACTAATTTTCACCTGCCTCCTCAATAATGTCTTATTGCTCCTGGCAATAAGATATATTTTTTTAGTGTCTAACCTGAGTTGACAATGCTTCCAGAGACCTGCAGACCTTCCTCTTTGCAGCAACTTTTTATGACAACCCACAGTCCTTTCTCGTCTCTAAGCTAAGTGAAATCATTGCTTTCAAAGGTCTTGTTTTCTAGACCTTCAGACATCTTTGGGGGACAGTCCAAATCTTGCTATCTGTTTGATGACTCCACCTTGTCACTGTTGCATGAATAAGCTTACAGTCATGATCAGGGGAGGAGCCTATAGGAAAGGACCTCTCCTTTGCTAGCGATGCTAAAAGAGTCCAGCCTTCAAAGCCCCACCGCATGTCTAGTGCGAGACACTGGCCAGGAACCTGGGCAAGGCATGCCTAGAAACCCCAGTGTCCCATCAACATTCCTTGGAGTTTCAGCGCCTTCTCCCAGGAAGAGCTGTACTTTTTTTTCTAGTTCCTTGAAGTTCAGGCAGGGGCTCAGCTCTCCATGGGGAGCCTTGGCAGGGGGAGCTGAATGGGCTTTGGAGGCACCACTGCCTGTGCATCTGCTTGGAGGCTGTGAAAATGTGTGCTCTGAAGGACTGCCTCCCTCTGCATCTGGAAGCCAAACGTGTGGCTAGGTCTGCTGGGGCAGAGCGTCCATGGCTCACGGAGGGTGTGCTCACACATTTCCTGTGCTTTGCTGAGCCTTGGAACAAAGCAGCCACCCTGGCCTCCCTATGTTGCTTCCCAGAAGCTGACCCCAGCAACAAGGGCATCAGCTTAGTGTGGGCTTTATACACGGCTGGTGCCAGGTTGTGCTGTAAGGAACACAGGTGAGCGGGATGCTCATGGACATCACCCATGATGGACACGTCTCTGCAGGGCTAGGGTCTAGTTGCCGTTCCTTACAGCCAGAATCATTCAAGAAAGGACCAGGAATGAAGGGATTTACACAGAATGGCAAAAGGTATTTTCCAATACCTATCTGCTCTGTCAGATGCTCCCAAGAGTCATACTCATCCCTGCCATCTCCCACACCTATTGCCTTGTTTTGTCACCAAGGCTGCCTGTTGCTCTGACACCTCTCCTTCTCTGAGCATCATAACTGCTCGCCTTATGGAAGCAATAACCTCCTTACAGCCTTTTGCTTTCTCCTCATAGTACAGTGCACACTTATGTGTATTCATGAGGGCAAGGATAGTCTTCTACACATGGCCCTGTAAAACACCATGGTAACTTGTAGCTATTGCACTATCTCATTAAAATAAATAATTAAAACCAAACAATCCTCCCTATATCATCTACTGAAGAGAAAAAAGCTGCAGCTGAGTTTCTGTTGGGGGATTATTGAAATAAGGCAGCCTGAGAATCGATTTATTTCCTTAAAGCCAAGACCATGCTAGTTGTTAACTCAGTATAAGAGTTTAAGGCATTAAATATGTCTCTCGAAGCACTTTGCAGTTCTTCATTTCCTTACCCCAGGGAATCACTTCTCAGTATCAAGTCTAAATAACTTGTCTTCTCTGGAAAAACACTCGAGCGCATCTTCCCAATTTTAATAAAGTTTGGGATAGAGAAGGGAAGTGAGCAGCTTGTTAAACAATGCATGAAAATACAAAAGTTGCCACTTGAGCCTTGGTACTGATTTCACATTATAAAACCATTGACATAGCTCTGCTCACCAATTGGAATGAGGTAGGCTGGGGTTTTTGAGAAGGGATTTTTTCAGTAGATTAATTATTGGTTTAGATGCAGTCCATGCTGTGACTATCTTTTAAGGATATGTTTACTTGCATTAAAAAAACCTTGGTTGCTTTTAAATTCTGAAGAAGGAATCGGGAGAAGGGCATTGGTGATTGTATTTATCTGCTTAATTAAAGGTTAGAAAATAGCATCTCTGTAATCTAGGCTCTTTTTCAAAAAGCAGGCTTTTTTGTATATGTGTGAAATTTGTAGTGCAAAGCATTCTGCCTGCAGAGGTCCCTAAACAGCACTGTTCAGCTCAACACCTGGGTTATCCAGATTGCCAAATCGAATCTCAGTATTGGTGCAATGGTGTCGAGAGGGTCTGGGATCCATAGAGAGTGAAAAGCAGAATAAAACCCAACAACATCAGTGTCGGCAAGACGCAGGAATGGGATGTGGGGATCGCTGGCTGTGCAGGTCAGCACTGCAGAGTTGCTCTGGGTTGGTGGTGCCAGTGGTGACTGAAGTGCAACAGAAGTAGTGGTGGGTGCTTTGGTCATCTTTGAGGTTCTCCACGAGAACTGGGGGTACACTGGTGTGGCTTAGGGAGGAGTCTGGAGGACAGCAGAGAGGCTGTGAAGACAACATGCTGTTTTAGCATCCCCATTACTGATCTTGGTTTTGATAAATACCCATAATCACTGTGCAAAAGAAAAAGTACCCAAAGACCTAGTATAAAATTAAAGGTTTAGGGCTGTAAATCTTTTCATTGCATACTGTTCAGCTCCTTATTTCTGGGTGATCACAATGGCACAAAAGGCCTAATATCATAACAGGTCACAGCCAATTCTAAAAATACTGACAAAACAACTTCACCCGTAAGCAGTCTGAGCTTTTCTGATCACAGTGGTTTGTTTATTTTTTCCTGAATGTCCTTTTTCCAAGGCTCATTGTTTGTGTTCATAAGACATGAAGGTGTTCTTGGGAAAAGTTTACTGCTGTTTGCTTTGGCATTGCTAGTTCTGCTAGTGTGGCACTGGCTACCTGAGAGGGATTTTCTCTGTGTTGTAGAAAGACAATGAGTGTTTACAGTGAAAGCTGCTAAATTGGACAGTGAGATGTAATCTCTCAAAATATAGAAAAATCAGACAGACACAGTATTGCTATTTGCTTTCTGATGTATGTTGTATTTAAGAGAGCTCTTGCAAATAGCAGGAGCGCTTGTGCCATGCTGTAACCTATCTAGCCTAATGTATTCAAATGAATTCTTGATATTTCTTCTGGAACAGTAACCTCTTGTGAAATACACTGCTACTTTTGCTATGAGAATAACCAAATGAAATACCATGGGATTTTGGCTTAGGTTTGGTTTGGGTTTTTTTTAATTTTTTGCAGGATCCACAGATTAGATGTTCCAATGATCAATGATCTGCACCAGAAAGTCCCATGGAGGTTTTTAATGAGACAGGGACTGTGTTCTACTGTTCAGATAAACACTTTGTCCCTTTGTGCTGTGGTGAATCTGGGATGATTCCCCAGCAGAGAAAAGGAAAGCAAAGGTGAAGTTCAGTGATCTGAGTAGAGCTTTAGAAAAAAAGACTGAAAGTGAGGAGAGGGAGAATAAATCCACAATGATGAATGGGAATTTGAGTCTTTTGTGGAGGAATGAGGTTGGAAAAAAACACCTTTACTGGTCCTGTAGATCTTGAGAACCATGGCTGATGGCAGAGAGACAGTAACCCCTCGCAGGGATTCATTGCCTCGGCCTCTGGCTTAGAAGAAAAAATGCAAAAAATTGACTGTAAATGTGGGGAAAGTAACACAAAATTCTAACAGTAACAGGCTGGAGTGCCTCTGGCAGATTTTGGAGGAAGACATTTAATTATGTTCGTATCACCTGGCCATAGGGATGGTTCACAGTCAGGCAGTGAGAGGGAAGGACTCCTTTATGGCTGGAGCACTGACTATAAACAAATAGGAATTGAGCACTACACTGCATGTTGTGGTAGACCCTCTGTGAGACAAGCACAGGACCTATTGGGCAAGGTACTTCGAGGTTTTGTGCAGGATTATATGACCTATGAAGTCTAATAACACACACTACCTTTGCTGAGCAGGAAGAATACCTGTTGTATTTTGCAGTGCAGGCACCGTTGAGACTCATTGTTCTGCAGTTTTGGGGGCAGATCCTCAGATAAAGTATATCTCTGGACCTCACTGTCAGAAAGGAGTTTTTCCTAGCAGATAATCTTCCCTGCAGCAGTCAGCGGGGAAGGAAACTCAGCATCACATCATGTTCTGTGCATTTGTGGGAGCTAAACAGGAAGCCATTTCAATGGGACTTACGTGGCTTTACACAACCAGTGGACCTGGCCCCTCTTTAATGAAACCACCATATTAAAAACACCAACAGGCTCTAGATATTCATCAGCAGGGAAGAGGAGTTGTGATCAATTCAGGTGCATTCCTCTCATCAGGCTCCTTTGAGGACACCCTCAGAGATTTGATGGAGGGTGGTGAAAAAGGGCTTGACTGTGGAGATGGAGTGTAACGGGACACGTACAATGGCCTCTCCCTGTGACAAGTAAAGACTATCCCTGGCTTACAGGCTCTGTATTTACTTGATATTTTTTTTTCTTTCACCTGTAGGAATCACCTGTGGTTTCAGTAATAGCCCTTCAGAGCTTCAAGGGACTCCAGAGAGTGGCCAGGCACTGCACTGCCTTGGAGGAGGGAGCTCAGACACACCGCGTGTCTGCCGGGCATGTTCCCGTACCTGGAAGGAACATGCTGTTTCCTGATAAAGGCTGGGCTGGTGAGACCACGCTGTGACCACGAGCGTCACTGGCAGTGCTGTGAGTGTGCAGCATGTTCTGGCAGATGGTGGGTGGGAATGGCTGCAAAAGGGAGGGAAGCCACTAATGAGAGGAAGGACAGCAGGTGGGGAGCTGGACAACATCCTTTGCCATGGCACGCCTGATAAAGTGGGTGTTTACTTCTGTGGGAAGGAACAGCTTTGCAAATAAAAGATGAAGTGATGTTATGGTATCAGCCCTGAGCCACTGCTAATTTAGCCACCCAGCCTAAAACCAGGCAGGAAAAAGGGATGGTATTCAAGTACCAAACACCGCTGGCTGATGTCAGTGTGTGATCCTTGCATCTCCACAGAGCTCAGCGCACCCACTGTGTTATCACTGCTTTGCATCTTCAAGAGGCTTAGGCTGGTCCACCTTGCTGGAGACACTGACAAAGGTCTGTCAGGCCTGAAAGCATGGTGGATTTTTACCAAGCTGTGACAGCTGGTCTCAGTAAAGACATTGCTTCTCCTTGCAAATCTTGCTTCACTGGGTAGACATACAGAGGAGGAAAGGCTGAATGAAGGAGGAGGAGAAACTGGTTTTTATTGACTCTTAGCTGTGTATGGGACCTTTAAACATCTCCAGGGCATGAGAGCCAATCTTGTGTTGCAGATGTTGACCAGCTAACCCCAGTCAAGAGACTGGGGCAGATGTTTGTGCTTCCCTTTGATCTGACACAAAGTAGGCTGAGTCCTACAGCTATTTAATTGTGTTAAGTTGTGTTAATATTCACTTACACACATGGCTAGATCCAGCTTTGCTGTCACCAACAGCATCAATGAAAGATCGCTCTATATTCACAGTTATGAGGCTGTGCTTCCAAGGACTGTGTAAATCCTGTCTATGAACACTGCTGGCGACCAGGTCCAAACTGTTGTGCATCTCTTTGTAGTGTTGGGAAATACTCAGTAAACAACAGCAGTTTCTGGAACAGTAGTATTAAGAGACCTTTCAGGGAGAAGATTCTGGGAAGTTTCATCATGGTTATTCCAGCTTCCATCTGAAGACACCAATATAGACTTTGTAAAAGAGGATCCCAATAATGTCATCTTTGATGGTGGGCAAATCTCAGCACAGCCCAGAGAATGAGTTGCAGACTCATCTGCTTTTTACAACAATTGCATGTAAAGTTCTTTGCAATTGCAGGAATGGGTGGTGGTCTTCACCATCATTCTCTCTCTCTCTGCTAGTGGCATGGTGCACTCTGTGTATTTTGGCCTTTAATTAGAGGTCTTGTAGTATGTTAGAGGGTACTGAGAAATGTCTGTCCACGGTGCACGTTCTGAGGATACTCCTAGAATAGGCTTCCTCCCTGGGTTGCCTGTGTTTTGTAAGGAATAGCTGTGATGACTGAAACAACCCTTTCTTGTCTTGAGTTCCTTGATCCTGAATTGTCAAAACCACCAGTGCCTGGGAAGCGTGGCTGGCTTTCTCCTGAGGTCCTTTCTGCTTCTTTCTTCAGGCTGTGCTTGATTTGGAAGACAGCCCTGGAAAACACAGGGCTTCTGGTTCAGTAAAGGAGATTGACCTCCTCTTTCCCATCTGAAGTCTGCCCATTTCTAAAACCCAATACTCCAGTCCTTCACTTGAATTTTGATGGGCAAGATCTCATCAGCTGGGGAATTCCCTGGGGATTTTTTTCCCCCCAGCATGAGCAGAGACTCAGTGCTCTCAATGAGCAGTGTGGTGAGCGCTGGTTGTAAACCACAAGGGTTAAGTGGCACGTCAGATCATGGGCGGTGAGAAACTGCCGCATGTGTGTGGTCTCCCTGATTCTCACTCAAGTGTTTTTCCAGAAAAAAAAAACCTAACAAACCAATAAAAAAAAAACCTTCTTGTAAATCTTGAATTCCAGGTAAAGGCTTGACCTGCACCCCATGTGAAATCACAATGGTGCTCAGAAGGCACCTTTCACATCCTTGCGATTTCTTATATTCTGAATGCAAAATAACCTGGGGCCACCTGTGGGTTTTCTTAAACTAAACATCCCACAAGTGTGAGCAAGTGCATTCTGACAATAGCCTAAACCAACAACAGAGCTCAAGGCAGAGACAGGGAAAGCCTCTTAGGGGAGAGTGACATCTACAGCCTTGTTTATAAGATATAATCCCCTACTGCCTTAAGACTGGCCTGAATTGAAAACTCTAGTCCAGAATTGGACTTTGCAGAATTTTTAATGGATGTTAACATGATTTGGATCACAGACTTGCTACTGAGCTCCAACTAGAAGAATAGCCACATTTTCTGCTAGGTGTTACGCAAACATATAAGAAGAGTCAGGCCCTGTTCCAAAGACCTTGCAGTGAGTGTAGACACACAGGAGAAGGGAAGTCATCTTAGCCCCAGTATTTGCAAAGGCAACTGGGAAAGGGTAAGTGACTTGCCCGAGGTCACGCAGGGATTTTTTGGCACATCAGAAAACTGAACCCAGCCCTCTTATGTCCCAGTCTAACACTTTAAGCACAAAAACATAATTTTTCCAGAAGGAGCAGCTGTCAGATTAAAAAGCAAAGTTTTTTTGTTTTATTTTCTTTTTCCCCTTTTCTTCCCACATTTGATGTACAGGAAAGAACAAATTATCTCATTTAAAAACAACTGGAATTTTCACCCCAACTTGAGCATATTTTTCCAGATTCAAAGCCATTTGCTCAATATTTTAGTTTCTTAATCTTATTTTCTACGAACATGAGACTCTTTTCCTCCCAGAACCGCCTGTGCCTACGAGGGCCAAACCACCACTTGAAAGGCTATTCCTGAAGTATCTGGGGCATGTCCAGAGCTGGGGAACACTGAAAAACTTGCAGACAACCTTGGCCTCTCACCCTTTGTTGGCATATCAAGGCAATCTGCAGAAACCATGGTCCAGAAAAAAGGTTTAGATTGCAGATGGGTGATAGAGAGACCTTTGAATAACCTCAGGACTTCAGTGGCTTCAAGAAAATGGAAGCTGACTCCAAACCCATTTCTGGTGTGGGGTTTGGTTTGGCAAAAACAAAGTCTGATTGATGAGGTTTGGCCAAACCAAGCCTCCAGTTTTGTAGCCAATCTTTGCTTCAAGAGATCATCAGTTCTTGGGTGTGCTTCCACACATTTGAATTTCCTCACTTCTTGGAGCCTCCAGGAAAAACAGAAATAGCCAGCAGGTCCTTCTGTGAGCAAGCAGAGTCAAAATACAAAGTCAAGAGCAGTGCAGCCTTTTCTAGTTGTGTGCAGCCATGGTATCAGATTGATGAATGCTGTACCAAACAGAGCACTCATCCTTACTTTTTAGCATAGAAGTAGACAGCAGTGAAAGTCATCTTTGTTCTTTCACCATCCGTAATCCTGGACTTTCTAAGACATTCTTTTCTTTTGGAAGGCGTGTAAGTGTTGGGCAGGAAAATGCTTATAGGGAAAAGAGAGAACTGTGTTGTGATTTCCTTGGAGAAGAATGTTCTGGACCTGTTCACCAAGGACATGCAGACACAAAACTGGGAGGAGTGGCTGATACACCAGAAGGCTGTGCCTCCAGACAGCGAGACCTGGACAGGGCGGAGAGGAAGCTAATGAAGTTCAACAAGGACAAGTAGGGTCCTGCATCTAGGGCAGAATGTACCATGCACCCGTACAAATTAGGGGCTGACCTGCTGGAAAGCAGCTCCTCGGAGAGGGACCTGGGTGTCCTGGTGGACAAGTTGACCATGAGCCAGCAAAGTGCTCCTGTGACCAAGAAGGCCAGTAGTATCCTGGGATGCATTAAAAAGAGTGTGGCCAGCAGGTGGAGGGAGGTCACCCTCCCTGGCTGCTCTGCCCTGGTGAGCCCATATATGGAGTACTGTGTCCAGTTCTGGGCTCCCCAGTTCAAGAAAGACAGGGAACAACTGGAAAGAGTCCATCAGAGGGCTACAAAGATGATAAAGGAAATGGAGCACCTCTCTTATGAGGAAAGGCTGAGAGACCTGTGTCTGCTTAGCCTGGAGAAGAGAAGACTGAGAGGGGATCACATCAATGCTCATCAATGTCTAAAGGGCAAGTGTCAAGAGGGATGGGCCAAACTCTTTTCAGTGGTGCCCAGCAACAGGACAAGATGCAATGGGCACAAACTGGAACACAGGAAATTCCATCTGAACAAAAGGAAAAGCTTCTTTACTTTGAGAGTGGCAGAGCACTGGAAGAGGCTGCCCAGAGAGGTTGTGGAGTCTCCTTCTCTGGGGATATTCAAAACCCACCTGGATGCATTCCTGTCCAACCTGCTCTGTGTGAACTTGCTTTGGCAGGGGGGGTTGGATTAGATGATCTCCAAAGGCCCTTTCCAACCCCTACAATTCTGTGATTCTGTGAGATCCCAGATCCAGCAGACAGGCCTCTACAGTTTCAGTTTCTGGCCTATTCACTCTGTGCCTCTGTGCTGATACTGGTAACCAAGGTATCAGTTGTGCTGACAAGCTGTTGTCAATGAAGAAAACACATGGCTTTTTCTGGCCCACATGAAGAATGTTTTGGTTGTAACCCACATGAGTCATTGTGCTGGATACAATCTTCGCCCCTCAGACAACTCATGCTAAAATACTGAAATAGCTGGAATTGTAAAAATGGCTCTGAGAAGTCCCAGATCTGATGTGAGGACTGTTTCTTATGGAGTCAACATTACCAATGAAGGCCGTGAGAAGACTTTTCAGATGTTGCAGGCAGCAGGAGAGAGTGGAAGGATCAAGGTGTCTTAGTTTTGCGGAAGCATCCTGCAGCGTCCTTTCTGTCCCACTGGTGGGGCACAGAAATATCTTTATTCCTCTAGAGTCTGAGCAGTCTGCAGCAATTCCTCCTTTTTAAGGCCCTTAACAGGTACAAATGATCTGCATCTCAACTTATCCTGCTTTTTGTCATCTTGAGGTTCATTCATTAGGGCTTTCAGTCCCATTAGAATTCTTCAGATTTCCTCTGTACTAGAAACATGCATTTTTTTCAGAATCCCACTTGGCTACTGGAGTTATAAGTCTGTTTTTTACCTTTCTGTTGATAATTGCAAAGAAATGGACTCATTGAAATCTGTTGAAACAAAGTTTCAGAACTTAGCATCACTCTTTAATTTCAAGCACCATCAAATGCTTAACTTTTCTATGAGAATGAACTTCCTGAAGGGTGTATTTCCAGTTTCTGACCCCATTGAAGTTCTTCCTCTGCTTGCTTATCTGTTGTTAGTCTCCTGTGGTTTCTTTTTCTGGACTTCACTTGTCTAAGAGCTAATCCAGGTTCTCCATGACAAAATAACCCTGTCTACCACTTCTTCCCTCTGGCACGGCTCTCCATGAAGTTTCTTCTCCCCTTCCTGCCATGTGCACCTTTCCTATAACCTGGTACCTCTTTCACTCTTTCTGTTGCTCCAAATGCTTCTTCTGTAAGTAAGTAAAAACCCAGGCTTTTCTGGTTGTAATCACCTCCTTAGCATGTTCATTGTCATCATTAAATTTAAATGCTCCTCCTTGTTCCCAGATTGATGGAGGTTAATAAACACCTACAGAGAAGCATTCACAGCACAGCACTAACAATTTGGTAGTAACTTCACAAACACGACCAGAGTCCATGAGCATGGATTGGTTTCCTGGAGGAGCGTAGCCCAGCAGGAGGACTATCCCATGTGCATGTGGAGAAGGCTGTGCACCGAGCCAGCTCATGCTCCAGCCACAGCTAGGGGCTTCAGGCATTTGGACAATTTGATTGTGGACTCTCCATGCCCTGTGCTGGGTAAGGGGATCTCCTGCTCCAGTCAGTTCCCTCACAGCATGTTCACTTCAGGCCTGTCCTCCCAGCTCCTGCCTTACCTCCTGAGCTCTTCCATTGTCTGTTAGATGATCATTGCCCACCTCGCTCCCTGCCTCTCTCTGGAAGATCATTGCTCACTGTGCTGAAGTGGGAACCTCTTTCTCCTCCATTCATGGATATCCATCATTTGCTTAGGCAGAGTTTTCACAAGAGCAGGGCCTGTTTCCACCTTTGGTTTTGAACGTTACCTGAAAAAATGAGGTTTGGCTTTTGATTTTTTTCATTGTCTGCACATAAGCCTTATAATAAGCATGCAAGTGAGACTGAAAATAATGTTAAAAAAATTACATAAAAAAAAAGGATCAGTGGATTCCCAAATTCCAATGAGATAAGCAGATGCTGCTTTAAACTGAGACAATACCCTGTGTTTGCTGCAGCACTGAAAGTAGCAGCCCAGGTCCAAACACCGACTTCACAGGTGCCTGCTTCTTTTGTCATACTCTCTTCTTTGCCTCTGCCGAAGTTTTAAAGATTTCAGAAGAGGATTGCTTGAGGTTTTCCTCTTGCCAGCCCATCTGCAGCCAGAAAGTCAGTGGGAGACAGAGAGACCCATAAAAGGTAATAGCTAAATAAGTAACATGCAGAAATTCCTCACACTCACCTCTGTATTGGCAAGAGAAGATGCAGCTGACACGGATTATCTGAGCATGAGTTTAGAGAGAGGCTGAATGCAAAGGCCTCTAGACCTCTTTTAACCCTAAAAACTTTGGAGGTAATCAGTAAAAACCAAAACTAATTCAGCTGATCTATCCCTTTTTGTTTTCTCAACTCTTACATGTGAAGACCTGTTGCTGTTGTTTTTTTTCTGCCTCCTTTTTAGAAAAAAATTCTAAATGATAACTAATAATACTGTGAAGATCTTGTGGCCTCATGGGCTCTTGCAATAGCCTCACTGGGCTTCTCTTTACAACTTTATGTCACTCATTGCCGTGTGCAGGAAACAGAAAAAAAAAAAATCTTTATTTCTGCATAGCCTCTGCCTTTGGGATAGGTGAAACTGAAGTCACATGAACCTGTAGAGCAAAAGAAAGGGGTAGAGTGGAAAACACCCCCTTGCTCCCTTCTCTTCCCCCTTGCGGCAGAGGGAGAAAAAGGTTTGTTTCCGTGTGGAAGATTTTTCAGATGTTTCTTTCTCGGGAGTGAATTGGGGCTTAGGAAAAGCTTAGTTCACTTCCCCAGATCAGCTGCAATTCTCTAGTGCACCTTTGTCCACTTGAGCCTGGGGTAACTTGGCTCTTCCCTCTTCTCTTGTGTGCATAGTTCAAGCCCTGTCCTCTATAGGCAGAACGGGATAATTTCAGTTATTAAATTCATGCGCTCCAGGATCCAGCAAATTCCTCTGTCTTTTCCAATTCCTGTACATCTTCCAGAACCAAGTGCTGCTTTAACCCTTCCCACCCTTCCTAGCAGCCTGGGCTGCACCTGCTAGAAGCAGAGATCTTGAGTCCATAAAATCCCTCTCTATATGCAGACAGCTCTGCTTGAATGGTTATCTTTATTGCAGGCAATGGATGAAAAATAAAGTGTTGTTCTCTCTGCTCTGCTGAATGTAGGAGTCTTTCTGTCATCTTGCCAAGCCTGGAGGAAAAAAAAGCTAAGTTTTGCAACTCAAGGGGACAAATTATGTTTAGCTGGAAATTTTGGATTCCCTGGGGCAAATGATCTCTTCTTTATCATTTCACCTGGCTTTAAAATGGGAATAACACACCTTACCTATGTAGAATGGAGATGTATGATTCCACAACAGGGAAGAGGAGTTTATGCTTGCCAACTATATAAATATGTAGATTCAAAACTATTCCCAGATACTCTAAGGAACCTTTTTGAGGCTATACGATCGGAGACATATCATGGACCAGTCAAACATCTCAAGATTCTGTTTTTGGAAAGACAGTGCCCTCTTTGGCAGCCACCTACGCTGTAGGCTTATGAAGTTATTCTTATTCTGAAATAGCCAATGATTCAGGTATCCTAGTAAGGACTTTGCATCCATGACATTCACAGGAAGTTGAAATTGCCCAGTCTTTCACATTGAGAAACCTCCCAGGGTCCTAGCTGGTCCATAGAGAAGAAAAGAAAACAGCTTTTACAGTCTAAAACTCTGGACTTTATATTTTGTGTGCTTTAGAAAAATTATAAGGCAGTCACAGCCCCATGCTGCAGCATACATAGCATGTATGATGTGCTGGAAAAAAAAATTCTCAAAAATTAGTGTTGTACAGGGAGGTTTATTCCTTCCCGTGAATCATCCTGCCACTGTTAAAGCAAAGCTATCAAGAGAGATGGGCTGTCAGAATTCCCTGGTGTAGCACATTCTATGTCTGTCTTGGAATGGAGGAACCTGAAGCATCAAAGTGTCCGTCTTAATAAATTCCAGGAGGGTTTAGAGCATAAGCTGAATTCTGAAAAGCAATGACATGATTAGCAAGCTTCCAAGAATTATCTCATAATAATTCCCACACACATGCAGACTGTTCTCTGATTACATGACTAAATAGCATAAATTAAAACCATCTTTTTACAATATGTCTAGTCATATTGGTTCTTTCAATCTAAGAAGGGTAATCACCCATTAGTCCAGCCAAACTACAGCTCAAAAGAATTGCTCTCGGCCTTGCTTGCTCTTTCTATGTGTTGATAAAATGGATTAGTGTCACTGTAGTTAGTTATGTTTCCCTCTTTGTCCTATTAAAACCGCAGTAAGTTTGAGCCGATGTCTGCTAACAGGGGATGGAAACAGCAACAAAACGAAAGCTACCTCATCGCTGACCAACGCTTGTGTTAAGCAAGCAGTATTACTTTGTGGTGTAGCATCGCCGGAGGTTAGGATTGACACCGCACCTGTTCTTCCTGCTTCCCTCATTCAGATCTGGACTTTGGTGTCCAGCAGCAAGGATACCTCCTTGACCATTCTCGTGGGATGTTATTCCACTGGAGGGGAGGATTTCTGGGGAAAGCAGGACTCTTGCTAGCAGACCTATGAAGGATATGAAGCATTGAACCCAGCCTCTCTTTGAGAAGAGGAGCAGTCTGTGATACATGGATTTTGTGGAGAAATAGACCAACTTGAGCCTATTAGCTGTCTACTTTTTTGTTTGTGTAGGTAGTGAGACTACCCCCCAGCTACAGTAACACTATCATTAATGAAATAAACAAGGAGAGATTTGTAAGGGGAGATGACATCTCTGGTTAGAGCAAAGAAAAGGCATTTCTTGGGCCTGAAACTGAAGAAGCAACATTCCAGATAATAAAGATGGGGGAAACTTGCTATGCAGCTTGAAGTGAATTGTGTTAATCAGCTTGATATTTGGCTAGAAAAAGGTATTTGGTACCTATGGAAATGAAAGGTATGCTAACAAAAGCAGTAAGTTTAATAATTTCTGTGTCACAGAGACAGATGGCAAGTGCTTCAGCTGTAGTGTAGGGAAAATTGTGACAGAAAACCGGCATCTCTATTGTGCTGTGCTTTTGGGGATGAAGTAGGGTTAGGAATTTGACATCCAAAGCTCATCTTTTGAAGATGTTTTGTGGAATGCCTTTGAAGATCAAGACTAAGAAGTCAAACAGAGAGTGGTTATATTGTGAGAAACGTTCTCCCACCGGGTGTTTCTGTCTTTCACAGAGTGTCTGCGTGAAAATGTTGTGGCGCACAGTGGTTGATGGGTTTCACCCACATACTTTCCATGAGGGCATTTGGTGCTTTGGATAGAATAGATCACGTTCTAGAATGAGTACATGTAGGATGCAAAGCTTTGATGGTTTCTTTTGGATGGGAATGGGGCTCTTATTCTATGGGGTATGTACATGTGTCAGCAAGTTTTAAATCTGTTGCTTTGGCATGGCCCCACTCCACTTGGGATATGTTTGCCATGAGAAATTTTGCTTCTAATAAAGGATTTGGTGCGGCAAGGGCAATTCAGAAAGTTCAAAGGGAAACTCTGAGGACAATTTCTCTCAAATGATCATCTGCTAGCAAAGGCTGTAGTTTCAGGATGTTCTGGACAGGTTCCAATCTGGCGTGAAATGGGATAGCTAAGTGTGCTGTTAATAGGGTTTTTCTTTTTATATTGTAGTACGTTTTACATATGTTCTTCAGAAGGCTTATTTGCATCTGTGATCTCTGTCTCTGGAGGAGTAGCCTTGTTTGCTGAATGTTTTGGGACTGGTACTGGGGTTATCAAGAATATTCTCTTCGCTGCCAATCTGATACTGCCTGGTTGTTTGGCTGCATGTTACACATTTCAGGGAATGCTTTGGATGGCTGCTATGTTTCTGGAGGCAGGTGTGCTGGTCCTTGGTTTTTTTCCATCTATAAGGTTATTTGTAGGCTGCCATTTTCAAGGTGGGTTTCTTGTCTGGGAAGTATCCAGAGACAACTAGATGATTTTTGACCTACTATCGGGTGTTGGAAACACCAGAAATGCAACCCAGACAGAAGGGTAATATTGAACATTTACAAACCACAATTCTCCTGAGAGCACAGGTCAAGGCGCATGATATCAGCTTTGCCCCACACGTAACAAGAAATGCTCCCCTCAGAAAGGTTTCAGTCACCAGTTTCTCTGTCCACAAGGCCGCACTTGTGCAATAACTACAAAAAAGAGACCTTCAAATGAATGTGTTAAACAGTCAGGTACAAAACCTTAGTAGTAAATCAGTCCTGGTAAGAAAGACACCTTGTGTTGAATGCACCTGTCATGACCTACAGACCTGCCATACAGAGTCAGCCAAATCACTCCCCCTGGTAAGCAATGGTCCCAAGGCATATCATAAATATCACTCAGGTAAAGGCTGCGTGGAAAATACAGCTGTGGACAGCTCCGGGGAGGCTGGATCAATAGCACAGCTGGTCAAAAAAGGCGGTGAAGAGGGAAAAGCTGGCAAATATCTGCCTTCAATTTAATTTCTGTCTGATGTTGTGTATTTATACCTGTCAAAACTGTCTGACTGCCTCTGGGCAATAGCTCCCAATGTTGCATTTTCATGCAATATGTGGTTAGAAAGTCATAGCAATTGCAGTACTTAAATGCCCAGCATCTTCACCTTCAGGGAAAGAAAGTAAATGCATTGATGTGAAAGTTGTATAAAACTGGCAGACAAGGCAGAAACTGCAAACCACTGTTCTGAAACTTTTCTTTTCTGCTTTGTAGGCACTGAAATGATCCATTATGCTAGTCTTGCTACTTTTGTGTTCCCAAAGAAAATGTTAGAGGTGCAACAGGTTCTGCCAGAACCGTGAGTCTGGGTCTAAACCTTTCTTAAATGAACTCAAATTAGTTCCAGAAGTTTACTTTCAAAAGACAACTAATGTGCAATAACAATATCATGCTTGAAAATTGAAGGTGAGCCATTTGAGCAAATTTAACAAGTTCATGTTGACTTTCATGTCTTTTCTCCTGGTGTACTCATGGTGAACTTACATCTGGAACATGGTGACTGGTGCTGGGCAACAGCAACGAAGAGCTCTCATTTTAATTTTTCTCTCTCATTTTATTCTTGTTTAAGTGGTTCTAGAGCTTACACCTGACACTGGAATCCAGAGGACGTTTGCGCCAAATAAAATTATTGACAACTGATTTTTTTTCCCCAACTGAAAATGAAGTTGGATTGCTGTCAATTTTATTGGTGCTGAGAGCAAAATATATTTCCCTAAAGAGCACTAAAATTGAAATAACCATATGGGTGAGCTTGGTTGGAGCTGAGCGCTATAAATATTTCTTTGTCAATGAGATTAAAGAGGACACTCTGGATGAACATCCTGCACTGAGAAATCCTTTCCTGTTTTAGTAACAACTATGAAAGAGCAATAAGGAAGCAATTTAAAGCACCTATTGCATTTGTATTGGCTTTTCACAAGATGGGTTTTCTTTTGTATATCTTACCTGCTATAGAGTTTTAAACTAGGACACTTTTATGTGGTACATTTCATTCCTGATTTACAGGTCAGGTTCATTTTCTGGCTATTGTGCTGTTTACTTTAGATCATAAACACAGGGTTTTTTCTTCTTTGTCTCAAAACAATGCATTCCATAGAGAATAAAGCTCTGACAGACTCAAACATTCAAAAAACATGCAGCATCACCTCAAAATAATCACTGTGACTGAAATTCACATCTTAATATTGAATATAGTAATAATAATGAAGATTATTTTTTTAGTATATAATCTGAGGTTTGAATCATTAAGTTGCCCTGCGGCCACACACTTGCAAGAGTTTCTCTGTGACTAGAAGAGTAAAAATATAAAGTCTTTTTCACTTGTGTTTCTCTTGAATCATTTGTTTTGTTTTGTTTTTTTTTTTTAACGACTCAGGATTGCAAATAGTCATGAAGGATTGACAGCAATTTATAACATTGACTTCTCATTCAATGTATGTATCCCTCACTCTTATCAGGGATGAGTGGTATTTTTGCGAGTTCTACTTTGGCATTTTCTCTTTGTGTCTTCAGAAAGCTGGCACGTGAAATCTTTCTGAACAGGGTGACACCACATACTTCCTCACTCTAACAATCAAAGTAGTTATGGTTTTTTTTCTTAAGGAAATGTGAAAATCCTTTTCTTCATTGAAAATTGCATCTAGAGCCTAATACAGCTGGCAGAACTTATATGAAAGACCCTCTGTGTAATAATAAGCTTGAGGAGGGTAAACTTCAATATACACCATCATTGAAAGTACATTTTCATCCATAAAAAGCTCCAGAAATAACTTGTGCTACCTTGCAGGAAAAAAGAAATCACAGCATAGTGATGTGGCTGAAAGGATGGCTATTTCTGGGATTCTTCTGCAGATGGCAGAGATTATTCTTCTCTTGGTCCCTGAGCTTCTCCTAGCCGTTCTCTGCCTTTTCCTTCTGGACTTATGCTTTTCTGCATCTTCTTCCTCCAGCCTACACGGCTCACAGCTTCTGCCACTATACATGTGAAATTATATATTCTATGGCAAGGTCGTATTCCTCTCCTGGATCAAAAAATTGAAGATAAGTGTGATAGACCTTTAACCACAGGCTGAGGTAACTTGTGAGAATAAAGCTACTACAGTCAATTCACCATAGAGTAATTTTCAGCTGTAGATCTCTTGCCACTTCTCATCTTGAAGGTAATAAATCAAAATGGAGACGTGAATCCAGGGAGCATTATCCTTGCCAGAAAGACATGGGAAACCTAAGGAAATGTGGTCTGTACATTCACACCTTGCTTATCTCTATCACACCAGGATGCTGGAAGCTGTTTCCTGGATGTGATGTGCAGACAGATCACAGGAAAGGAGTGAACATGGCATCTTGTGGTTACAGACTCAAGAAGAGAAGGAACAGGAGCTGCCTCAAACCTCAGTACTAGATATTCCTACAAAGATGTGAAACAATCATGAAAAATAAGGGACTAGCTATCTAATCCACCATGGTGCCCTTGGTACATCATGATGCCTCAGGAAATTCATGTTAGAGATATGGCTATGAGGACATTCAGAAAGTAAATTTCCTCTAAGTCCAAGAGAAGGTATTCACATTTACTGTCTTATTTTTGTTCAGTAGAGGGGTGGGTGGGAAGTTTGCAGACAGACCCACTTGTGTCCTGAAGTTCTCAGAAGGTGGAGAAAGTTTCCTCACACCTGAGCAAGAAAATGAGACTTTTCGTCCGCATGAGAAACAACCTCTGAGATGGTGGCTCCATCATTTACCTCTCACACAAAATTGGGGCCCCACAATGAGAAGACAGAGATGGTGAAGGTGGTTCCTCTGTTATTGAACAGGGCTGTTAGATGAACGACCACTCCAACCGCAGGAGATGAAAGAGCAGAAGGAGGTGGCAGGGTTAAACCTGGCAGCTGGCACTGCTTCTTTTAAGAAGCAGTGATAGGTTAAATCTGCAAGAAGGGGTCTGTAGCAGGAATGGCCACCGCACATAGAGCACCACTGCTGCAGCTGCTAGCAGGCAGTGGAGAAGGCTTAGGCAGCTCATTTGCGAAGAGGTAACAAAGTACCATACCTAGAGGTAAAACAGAAGGAGAGATCTGAGAGACTGCAGATGTAAAGTCTCACCTTGCTAGTCCTAGGCACTGAGAATCTGTTCTAGAGTGCACATCTGTAAATTTTGAATTATTTTAGGAGGAGTTTTCCTTTGTTTTGTTAGAAATTTTAGCTAATCCAATGTCCACTATTGTTTTCACAGAACTGTAGATTATGTGCAGATCCTTCTACTTCCTCATGTAATCACATGTAATCTCTTTGAGTCAAGATGTTATATATAATTCATTAATATTACATACAGATAATATTCTTTATAGTGCTATTATTCCCTTGCTAGTACACAGGCATAAACTAAGACAACAAGGTCTACCTAGGCCAGATCATCACTGTCCTAAATGCTTGCTACTGCCATCATCCACTGACTCACTCACTTTCACAACTTTTCTCTTTATGCCCAAAAAGACTCTGCTGAAATCTGCTTTTCATTTCTTCTTAGGGAGAGAAATTTAAGCCCAGTGATAAGGATGCTTGATTTTTCTCAAGCTCCCTCAAGAAAAGGGTTTCATTAACAATGTTGTATGATTTATGCTCCTGGTTTTCATTTTTGTGAATTATTTTCCCTAAACTGGAGACCCAGAGACAAACAAGCTCTTTGTTGGAGAAGGAGCATCATTGATCCTATGACTGTTTATGCATCCCTGAAGAATGTCAAAGAAAGGCTACTTTTCTGTCCCAAATTTCACACAGACCAGATAAATAGAAAACCAAAGGGGAAAGAAAAAACAAACAAACAAACTCTCTTTTTGAAGAACCAGAGGAAATAATACTGAGAAAGAATTTTGAATTTTTTTTTCCCCTCATGTGTCATTTTTTTATTTGTTGATGAGGACAGTACATGCCCAGGTAACTAACTCTGTGTGCTGCTCTTCCGCCCACGTGTCTCTGTCTATCTGCCTCTTATTTCACAGTAATCCCATTTCTTCACCCTCTATTTGAGACTCCTTAAGTGGATGGAAAAGACTGTAGGGGAGATATCTGTGTTACAAAAATTACCATTATAATTAGTATTGTTTTATTCACGTTCTGATAGTCTCAGCAGAGAGACCAATTGCAGGAAGACATTGTCTCTGAAAAATGGCTCCTCCAGGTTAAATTAGGGGTGTGTTACAAGGCAGCATTATGGAGGCTTTCCAGATTTATGTTACATCAGAAGAGTAGAGGCGTCGAGGAGTTTGGCAACATGTAATGTTATTTGGCCAAGCATGGAAAAAGTCACAAATGCTACATTCAAAGCAGATCTATGAGAAAGTGCCTTCGCAGTTACATTTGCCCTAAATGTATAGGGTGCTTGGATGGTTCACAAATATACCCTATGTCTCTCCATCTTAGAGAAACTACTTGGATGAACCCCAACCCCAGAATTAACTGCTCAGCACCAGAGACCATTATCAGCTCCAGGTGCATGAGATCATTCTGCCCTTTTACCTTCAAACCACTCTGTCTCCTTGTTCTTTCCTGGCACTTGTTTGTTTCTAAACCAGCAACCGAGAGATTAGAAGCAAATGGTATGCAAAAGGTGACCTTTGGAAATGAAGAACCTTTACAAAATGAATGCCTCCAGTTCTTTTCTGACGAGGCATCTACTCTCCAATGCGTTTACAGACTGTATTGTTACTCTCTAGCATAGAAGTTCACAGCAGTGGTGGGGAGCATTCCTTGGGGTCATTCACTTTGCAACAGCAAATACCTCATGCCTAAAACAACACCAAAATAAATCCTAAACCCATATTTTGTACTTTTATTCCTGCAACCTGATGACTAGGAAGGAGAAGCAGTAGCTTGGGAGAGAGCAGCCTGGCTGGGACTGTAGCATCCTGTAACAGTGGGTGTGCTGCAGCCTCCAAACCCTCTCAAAATTAGCAGGGGATGAGTTTTTAAAGTCAGTGCCTCTGAAACTGTGAAGAGAACACTATCAACTCTTGCTTGTACAATCTCTGGGTAATTAGAGATCAGTCAGCTAATCTGTGTGAGCATGAGGTTCATGCATTGCTCAGCTCTTTTTAGTAAAAAAAAAGTCTTCGTTCTACTTGTAATATTTTGTAAGCTGTGGTGATCCATTACTTCTTCAGCTCAGCTGATGGCTTTGACCATCTCAGTTCCAGAAAGAACCGCAGAAAAATATCAAGCTAAGTTTGTTTAATCTTTTTTGCAATTAAATTCTCTGCTCTGTGATGTCTCTACTCCTCCTCCCTGAGACAGCCAGAAAGCACTTTGTAGTGGTCATAAATACAGTGTATTGCTTTTAGGGACAATTTTGTTCCTCCTCATTCTCCATTGAGAATGATGGAAATCAGATAACCCATAGTGCTTTTTTAGTCTTTCTTCCCCACTATCCATAGAGATGCAAAAATGAGTGAGAGAATGATTTTTTTAATGCTCAAGATTTATTGGTGCTACAAAATCAGGGCACATATTGAAATGCCTGCTCATGCAGTTAAGTTTTGATAAAGTACACCTTAAAGGCACAGTGTTTTATTTTACCAATAATGCCTTTTCAAACAGTACCAAAGAATGGAAGGGTATTTCTTAATCATCATTTGTTGCAAAAAGGTGGCAAAACCAGGGGCATTTGATCTTCATCTACTTTTCTGTAGTTATGCAATGAAGACATGTCCTCAAGCTGATTATGAACAAAATACTTCTGCATTGACGTTCTGGAAAGGCAAAATATTGAAAAAACTGCATCCCTCCTCAGCCAGCTTTTATGTTGAGGGAATGTTGAACAGCAGGAATTTGTGAATATTCTGAGGTTTTTCAACCAGAAAGAGGAACAGTTGACTCTCAGAAAACACAGCTGGTTTGCTTGGGCTTTTGAAATGTCCATCTTGTCCTTTTGAAAAGGACAGATGCATCGGGTGAAATCTTTAGAGGATGTAACTCAGGCTAGTACTGTTAGTTTGAATGGAGATGATCCCTGTACTAAACTGGAATTGGTTCTTTAGGATGTAAAAACTCCATCCACAGCCTTCAACATCCATTTCTAATTCAGCCCACATCGTAATGACCGAAAGTTACCACTTGATGGCTCCTTATTAGTTTAAATGGATGAAACGAGTTAATGGATCCCGACCAGCCCCTCACAATCCATGCAGAGCTCATCTGCAGACTCACCAGAAGCGAAAGGACTGTGAAGCTGTGAGAACAGAGCCACTCAAAAGACATATTTCTCCTCTTCCTCACTGGACCAGAACACCATGATGCAATCTGCCACTGCTTTCACTGCCCACTCTGTGGATTTCCCTTTCTGGAGCTGTCTGCCTCAAATCTTTCAGTATTAAAAACAGATGCAAGCCAAACCAGCAACAGTAACAGAAGTTTGATGGCTTCTTTGACTTTTGTACACCAAATTCCAGAGGTGGGGGAGAAGTGAGAGGGGAAAAAAAGAACACTGGAAATAAATACCCCTATGAAGAAATTACAACATCAAAATGCAATTCCCTTGTTCATGTTTTTCTTAGAAAGCAGTTCAGTTCCATCTGGCTGTGGGCCTGCAGCCAACACTTGCTTCAGAAGAACTGAGACATTGAAATAAAAATAAATAAATAAATAAAGGAATAATGTACCAAGTGGCTCCTGCACCCATCTCTAGAGCAGGGACTAGCGGGGATCTCAAAGCTGATATTGTTCTGAGCCAGCTTTGCACCCCCATGCAAACATTAATCTTGCTTAAGCTGACGGGGTTTCAAATAGAGCCATGTTACACAGGCATTCAAGAGAGATGGAGGCGAAAGGAGAGGATCAGTCAGATGACACAGAACAATGAAGGTTTTGTTCTCAGCGATGGGTCACTGGAGCAGCATAGATGGGGAGATACATGCTTGTTGTGGTGATGGTTATTTATTTAATTTTGTCACTAACCAGCTCTAAACAATGGCGTGCTATTCAGTTGCAGGCTGGGAAACTGCAATGAGCCCCTGAAAAGAAGTGTTTTGTCATTGGCAAAATCTCCAAATATTATTTTCTCTTTAAAGGAAGAAGAAAAAGAAATGGAAAAGAAAAGGAGGGATTCATTTATTTCTAGCAGCTATTGCAATTTTCCAAGTTGCCGAAGAAACATGAAGCTCATACAGAGCCAGGCACTGCTTCTGCATCCTAGGAATGCACTCTGGCCATGGCTGTCAATAATGACTGGGGATTTTAATTGTCTTTGGTTGATGGATTCTGACATTAGATTCCTTAAGATTTCTTGCTACACATTCTGTGCTGAGATGTGGGGTTTTGCTTCATGATGTGAGAGAGAAAACCCAAAGCACAAACCATTGGAGTCACCTTGCCAACAGAGCTTAGAGTTTTGTCCTGAAGCTCTCTGAGCAAGGCAGTAAATGGAAAACTGTCTCCTCATTCCCATTTCAGCCTGGCTTAAAGGGTACCCTCTCTGTTGTGAATGTACGACCATGGTCAAAGCAAAAGCTTACACACAGCTTAGCAGGGAAAGAGGCCCTAGTGGGCTCTAAGTGCTGGCAATAATTCTGGGGACATCCTTGGGGTAACATGCTGTTTCTTAGTATGACACAATAATGATACCATAGTGAAGTACTCCTTCTACTGAAGTTTCCCACCTCCCTTCTTGAGTCATTCCAAAAGTTGTCAGAGACAAACAGTTGGAGAAAATGGCAGAGAAGAGAGACAGAATAGACAAGGGCCATTCCTGCTGGATGATGCACAAAAGCGATCTGGAGTCAAGAAAGGAATCCATCTCATTCTTGCCTACAAGAAGTCAGGATTAGAGGCTGATTTTCATCTTGGGTTGGGAGACCAAGGAAGAGGGTGAAGTGGGAGATGAGAAAGAACAGATCTGATATGACATTATTAAGTTATCTGTCCTTAATCTTTGGCCCAGTTCTTTGGACAGCAAATCTGGCTTCTTGCAACTACAGCCTCTAGCCAAATGCAATCCAAAGTTAGTCCATTTGCTTCAATGACTTGGGGAAACAAAAGGAAATCAGAGCGATATAGGATTATGTCACAGATTTTAAACAATCTATAAACAGAGAATGTTATATGGCTAGGTTAATATTTTCATGTATCTCTGGGAATTTAACTTAATGTGTAAGAGCCAGGGCAAATTCAAAATTTGAGCATTGTCTCTTTTGCTTCAGTGGATGAAAAACAACCTTATTTAACATCTTCCTCTTAACACTCGCAATGTCATATGTCAGCATTGGCTAATTAAGGGATTTGTGAGTGCGTGCTTCACCAGTTTTATTTTTTGGGGTCAGCCGAGTGAAAGGAGATTTAGCACCACTCCAGCTCTCACTGCCAAACCCATAAAATATCTCCATCAACCCCTGCTAGATCTGTCATCGATAAAGATGGTTTAAGGAGGTGTCCTGAACGCAGCCAGATAAGCGCAGAATCGGCTGATGATAAGGAGGAAGGGCGGCATCCCAAACTGTCACTAGTTATCAGAGCAGCAAGACCAAATAAGTCACCAGTTCCCCAGCTGCCACGTACCAACAACGTCAGGATGGCCTTGTGCCTTTGAGCCCGTCCCTGATGACAGCAAACCTTTCCTGCACTTGTTGGGGAAGAAAGGGGAGGACTACAGCCACCCTGGCGCAGATGGAGTATGAAGCAGCTGAGCTCTGACCTTCCCTCCTCTAAGGAAACTATTCGGTTTGTTTGTTTTTTGAAGGGGAAAAAAGAAAATGTGGGGCTTTTTTGTGGGAAAAAAGTAAGTCTTGGAGCTGGGATTTCTGACAGATTTCCAACAAGATAAAAACATGACAAATTTTCACCATCTCTAGATGCAGCGTGTGGTGAATATTCCTCAGGGGTGATAGGGGAGGGAGGGAGAAGGGAGAGTGAGAGACAACCCATTATTTCCATCTGAAAATAATTTTAAGAGGGATATTTATCCCACTGGGTAGAACAACTCTTAACTAAAGCAATGTGCCTGGCCAGTGAGGTACTATGAACAGGGAAAGAAGATCCCTCCACTCCAGGAGGCAAAACACAGTCTGAAAAGGTTGAAAAGTGCTTCTATAAGCAACCCACTAACTGTGATGTATGGATTTTCTCTGGGGAGAGAGCACTGCATGTTTTGATTTGGGCAGATTCTTGATTTCTTCCCTCAAAGCAAAGAGGCAGCCAGGACGTACAGGGAAAGAAACTGAATGACTTGGAAGCTGCCTGCAGCCTAAGCATTGAAAAATCTTTGCTTTATAGCACTGCAATTTAGCCTTGCTGAGAATCAGTCATCTTTGGTGAGAGTTTTGTTAAAGCCTGCATGGAAAGAACATGAGGAAACAAGAGAAAAATGAGAGATGTGGACTAAGACCAATAGCATCTTGATACCTACAGAAATAATCCTTCATGGATTGTCAGAAAAGAGGCAGGCCACCTTCTTCATCGTGTTCCCTTTCCAAAATTTTTTGCTTGCTTCTCCAGTCAGGCTTAGAATGGAAGCAGGATCGAGATGTCAGGTGAGTTACCTGCGTTCCCTTTCACTTCAGCGTTGCTTGTCCCGTTTTCTGTGGTGCTATGGCATTGTATGCTCTATGCCCAGGGACCAGCTTTCTCAGATATGCTGATATATTGCTGAGCACAAGAAGTCAAGATCTGGGACTAGCAGATATTACAACAGTGAAAACTATGTAGAAGGCACAGTAAAAAGGCATTTGCTATGACTTAGGCTTTCTTAAGTATTTTCAAGAAATAAAGTGCTCCCTTTACACTTAATGTAACCCCTGGATTTCCCCAAGAACTTCTTTGTACACAGTGTTTTTCTTTAGAAGCTCCAGTGACTTGGTAGAGTTTGCCCTATCTTTTGCTGCTCACTGATGTGCATACCTGGGACATCTCAGACTCCTTCCTTACCTTGGTGGAAGATGCAGACATAAGGGACCGTGGGCAGAGACTTCTGGAGGAAATGGTGGAGAGAGGGGGTGAAAGTGGTTTGGGGCCCTTCTCCAGGGTGAAGCGTTTGCTCCAGAAAGGGCAGGGCCATGTCATAGAGCTGAGAGCAGATTCAGCTCTATTGGAACACAGACAAATATTCCTGTCCACTTGCTCCTAAATCCCTTAATCCCACAGAAACAAGCAACTCATTTTATTTATTAAAAAAAAAAAAAAGTCACATTTTATCTTACCTTCCCTCTCCTCATTACACATAAGTTGCAATAACTCATTGACTTTAACAAAGAAATAACCCATATTTTGTCAGGCACAGACCCTGAGCTCCTGTTAAAATGCTCTTGCAGCAGGCAGGAAAGTCCATGGAGCAGTTAGAACTGGTAATGTTCTTTTGGATGGAGGCTGTGAGGTTTGCAAGTGAGCACAAGTATTTCCCCAGGTCATGCAAGGAAAATTCCTTCCGCAGAAGATAGCAGATTGCTCTATTCACGCCTTGGATCAGCCACAAGCCAACCAGAGCTCATCTACCTGCCTTCTCAGTAGGTTATATTGCTTCTGGTCTAAAGCCAATCCATGGCTTCTACTCAAAGCTCCGCCAAAATGATCTTGTGTCTGTCTGCAAAGTACCGTATAGCTGTACCCATGATAACAGGCTTTGGAAAATAAAACCTGAGCACTGATCTGCAATGCTTTGAAGAAATGGCTTTGAATGCCAGGACCACTCTTGCTTAACAGATTTCAGCCTAATCTGATTTATTTATTGTTTAACCTGCCATGTGCCTGCAAACCAGCTGGAAGCACAGCCGGCTAATTACTGGACCGTGCCAGCATAGGCTGCTTTTGATTGCTTGAGACAAGATGCCTGTAAGATGGACAAGATTTAAGGCACACAGATATTGTCTATGACCCTCTTTTAGATCCTAATGAGCTCTGAGAGGCTGAGATGTTCTGTTGGAGAGGCAGCAGAGATCTGGCTGCATCAGGGCAAGGGCTGCATCTGGAAGTTATTTCACGTTGGGCTTTCCCTGTCTTCTTCCCCATTTTCTCTCTCGTACATCTGTGAGGTGGAATGTGTTTACAGCACAATCCCAGTAATCCCTCTAGATCTCCTTCCCCCCTATTTGCATCTTTCAGGGGGCATCTGTGCTAACATGTTTCCCACTTTTGCTCAAGACAAATGAGACATCACTGGTTTTCCCAAAGGCTGCGTGAAATAGTGGGGATTTTTCCTTACTCTGAACATGTCCACAAGCTGAAATTCCCCTTTGTAAAAAAGCCTGTTGACTCCAGGAAGCCCGCTTATCCTGAGCAGGAGCAAAGTGTATTGAGGATTACCCCAGTTCCTGTCTTCCATGCTTAGTTTAGACATGGAAGTGCAAAGTGAAATCACTCTCCATTCTACACTATTCATGGACCAGTCCTTCCAGTTGCTGCATATACTCCCTTTCTGATATAGAGAGGCAAGGGCATCATGAGACCTAACAAAATCAGCACCTGAGTAAGATAGAGGAGCAACTTCCTTTTCAGCCAGTGTTTGAACTCTAACCCTTGGAGGTGAGTGTTTAAATATAATTAAATATATAATGCTTCATTAAGTATACGTTGCTTTAAGGGCTATTGCTGGCCTCAAATGTTTAAAGTTCACTGGTTCACGTTAAATCCTCTCTACTGAGAAGATGAAGGTCTGGTCCAGAAAATGATAAAGTACGAAGTAACTGACCACATTAAAAACAACAAAACAGAACAGAACCAAAAAAAAAAAAAAAGATGATCTCAATAATTTAAAGTCCTTTTATTGGCCTGGAAAGGGTGGAGGAAGCAGGAGGACGGGAAGGGCAGGAAACAATCTCTTTACTCCACAAGGGTTCTGGGAATCTGGCTGCCTTTGGGGGACTGGGAGAAATGGGAAAATAAAATAAAAACATGTTCAAAATGCCAAAAATGATAGGAAATGGTTATCAGCTTGAAAAGTTCCTCCAAGGGTTATTAATAGCTAAAAGCAAGGAAATCATGACTCACTGGGCAGATAAGTATATCCCAGCCCCTAAAATGTGAATTGGTTCAAAGCTGCTTAACCCTGGCTATTCTATCATAACGCATACAGGGAAGGGCTATCACCAAAGTATCACCATATGTGTGTAAACCCATCTCTATCTTGCAAAGCACTTAATCATGCGCCTAAGCCCTGTTACTTTTCATGAGCTATGCTCACATAAAAGTGCGTTAAATCTGGACACTATTCAGCATTGGATTTTGAGTGCATTGCAAAATGAATTGGGATATTGGTCTTTTTCAGACATTTAGGGTATTTTGCATATAAGTGTCTAACTGGAGGTGGTTCTCTCTTGGGCCATGAAATGTCATATGATCCTACAATTTCACCTCGCCACTTGAATGATAGGCATTCTCATTTTCTGGCATGTGCAGGGAAACTGAGGCACAAAGACATTATGGGCAGCTCTTCCAAAATCTATTTGCCAGAGATGCAGGTGCCAATAGTCCCACAACAGTCCATTTCCACCATCAACAAAGGCAGGTTTGCTCAGGAGCATACATGTGGGTTTAACTACTGATCTGTAGACACGTGAACAGCAGATTTTTAACCTAACAGACATTCTTAAAAAAAACACTCAAGAAGTCTGGGGGCTGTGAGAAGCTGGACTAGAGGAATGATGAAATGGGCAACTGTGTTGCAATGGAGTGTGAGAACAGCCAGTCAGGTCCAGAGCCCCGTTGCCTCCTGCTGCATGTTAGCACTGCAGAGAAAAATCTCTGCGCTGATAGTTAAGGCAGTAGAGGCTGGGAGTCGTGCAACACTGGAATTGCAAGCACGCAGTGAGCAAATGGGTGGAGTGGACCAAGATCAGCTGAATTTTGCCCAGATGTATAAGCCTTAAAATTATCTTTCCTCCCGGTTGGAGTGGTTATTTTCTTTCACATCCAGCAGCTTTTCTGCAACGCATCTGGCTCCAGCAGAGTTGATAACATGCTTACCCTAAAACCACGGCTACGAGAACAGTTCTCTGCATATTAAGCTGCCCAAGATATTCTCCTGACATAGCAGTTATTGCAGTTTGATAATCACCTAATCACTGAATGGGCCAGAAGGAGAAGAGGCTTCAGTGATATCACAGCCCATTCCCTGCATCACTTCCTCTGACAGGTCTTTTTCTACCTGGCATGTGACACGTCCAACAAAAGGGGTGCTCCAAACCTCCAGGTAGTCCACCTATGAGATTTGATATCCTGCCCATTTTAAGTTATCCTAATGGCTACCTTATACCTCCTCTGTGGCAATGTAAGCTCCTGACTCTCCTCCTGTCACCAGTGAACACAGAGGACACATTGATGCCTCCTTCTGACACTGCCTTCTCCACGTCTGCAGTTGCTCCTCCTCTCTCCCCTCACATTGTACAGTGCTGCAAGCGTAAGAACACAGTGAATTTTTTCAGTGTCTTATACAGTGGGAAATCATCCTGATTGGGCTGTTAGGAAAGAGAAGAAAGGGAAGCTAATAAATCTTTTCCGTCTCTCAGTCCTATGGTTTTCTATTTTTGCATTGGAATGGAACATAATATTCTAAGTCCTTCGGCACAACAATATGTCAGCCAATTGGTAACAATACGTTGGGCTTTTGGGTGGGGGATGCTCTTTTGTGGCATCTGCGTGAAGGATGATTTTCATCAAACAGTTTTATGGCTTCGATGAAATATTTGTAAAGTGGCTTCTGCAAGTGTGACTGATTGTCTAGTTTAATTCTATTTTCTGTTTTCATTGGTTTATGTAAATCACCGGGTGTTAGGTATGCTCTGCATTTGATCTTTTCAAACCTTTAATTGAAGAATCTGTGTACCCGGTAAATTCATGGTTTCTCTGAAATTCTTGTTTGCTATAAATAAAAGCTTGTTTACCCATATGTCAATGAATAAGAACATAAAAGGTGTTAGGAATAAACAAGTTTTTTTCTTTATTTCTTTCTTTCATGAATGTGCAAGTATATTTATTTATTATATGCACGCAGCTTAAGCAAAGGGAAAATTTTGCTCATTCTTTTATTTGCCATGTAGTTCATTAAATGTATTACACAGACATTTAGAATATATCAGACAATATGGAACATATTACAGCCTATAGCAGCTGTCATGATATTTCAAATATATTACATGGAATGACATAAAATATTTTCAACATATTCTTATAATTTTAACGTATATCGTGTGGTGTCCCATATTTTAAGCAGGAGAACAATGGGCCAATTCTTTTTTTTTTTCTTCTTCTTTTAAAAATTGCATTTTATATATTGTCAGATATATTTTTACCATGTGTGCAATAAATTATATGAAACACGTAACACATATGGAAAAGGTATGACTTTTTTGAGGGGGAGAGGTTGTGGATTGCTTAGCAAGGAACTTAAATCCTTTGTGCATTGTTTAAGCAATGGTCGGTGTCTCTGGTCTGTTCTGCAGGCAGAGAGGTTTGTAAAACAAGCATTTGTGATTTCCAGCAACTGAGATATTTTCAGGTGAAGTTAAGATGGTGGCACAAAGTCAGTCACAAAAATCTGTAGCCTGGAACAAACATCAGGGATAGCTTGTCCCAGGGCAATCCATTCTTTGTAGATCATGAGAAAGTCGTGAGCACGTGTCCCTCTTCTGCACCAGGGCCTGGAAAGGAGATGTATCACTCAAAGATCTGGTCTGAGGTCTGTGATTGTAACTAGTGATGGCAGCGTTATCTACAAACACAGCCCAGCTTCTGTCCTTGCCTTCTCCCTGAAGGTGATGGGAAACTCAGAGTAATTTAGTTATGCTAGCGGAGCCTTTGAGAAGCCAATGTCTGTGTAGAGCCAGTAATCAGAGTTTTAGCCTGTCAGGTTAGCACACTGGGAATTGTGGTGTGCAGAAATCTTACAAAATAGATTTAAGTGAATCAGAAATGCAGTTTTTCTGTCCTAATGGATTTCTGATGCCTATTGGTCACATTTTCAAGAAATATGTTAAAATCTGGGCTAGCCTGAAGGTGATTTGGTCGAAGTAGCTGTTCAGGTCTGCTCTCTGTCCTGTGCAATCCTCTGCTGCTCTTGAATGAGTCCTCTCTCCTGCATCCTGGTTTTGGTGGGCAGCATTTTCCCCTCTCCACTCTGCAGCCTCTCAAATCTGAACAAAGTCTCCAAACTCAAGCAAGGTGAGATAAAAGCCTTAAACCCTAACGTAGAGGACATTTTCACTTGTGACTTTGGGAAGGGGAAGCAAGTAAGTCAAGAGCGCACCTTCTCTGCAGCCTACTGGTCTAATACACCTTTTCTAAATGCCTGCAACGGTGGGTTTCAAGGCTCCTATCTCACCACTAGAATTGCAGAGGGCTCACAACATGCACCACCGAGGGAGGTTTTAGGCCAAGGGAAATAATCCAATGCAGGATTCCAGTAGTGAGTCTGGATTTTATAAATATAAATCAGTGCTCTGAAAGAGTTACCCAAGCTGTTTAATAACTGCTTAATTCATCCACTAGGACTACGTTTTTTATTTCTAGTAAGTCTAGAAGATTTAAGATTTTACTACTTGAGGCAAGCAGGAACTAGAGCCAGGGGGAACTGTCTTTGAGGCTTTGCATTTAGACAAATGACACTCCTCATTCTATATGAGCATACCAGATACATTGAGGGGTCTTTAAGGTTCACCACTTGACATTTGAGGAGTGGACAGCCAGCCTCAGCCTCCTTTTATGGACTTGCCTTACAGCATGGTCTTTTATAGTATGATTCTTGCCTTCTTGTGCACCATGCTTGTGTATAGAGAACAGCTCAATACTTGGTTTATTCTTATCCTTTTTTACTCTATTGGCCATTATTTACTGCATGCCATCCAAACCCTATCTTACTTGCTTCATGCTTCTTTCCCTGAAACAGCTGCTTCTAAGTGGTGGTCTTCCAGGAATGTCTTAGTGAGCCTGTGCTCCCCACGAAGATAGCACATGTGCCGTTCAGCTATGGATGAGGAGTGTGTGGGAGGGAGGTGAAACATACCACTGACTGATGGGGATGGCATGTGAAAAGCACAGTCATCTTCAGAGCTGAGAGAGACCTGGGCTCCAGGAGGACTGACTCTGTGGAAATTTTAGGTGATAAAATCTAAGAATTCTTGACAGAGCATTGATAAAGCCCAGCTTTTCTCTTCAAATAATGTGGCACATTTGAGTGGATGTTCACAGGTATAAAAAATTACACAACTGTTGGTTAATACAACGGTCATCTCTGCTTCTGCACATCAAATGCCTGAGGGTAGCACAGAAAGTGAGGCCTTTCGAAAGAACAATTGCCATTTTGTCTTTGACGCTAAAGTTTTCAATGATAGGGTGTTATATATCAGCACCTTTCTGTCAACAGTTATTGCCAGTAGTGCCTTTTATCATTTTAAGGGAAACTCTTAGAATAGCTTGGTCTAAATCACATAACTTAGAAGAAATGACATGTTGCAAATCAATGCTGTGAGTCTAAACAGTTATTCCACGAAGTCCCTGTCTTGCAAATAAGATGTTTTGGCCAACACATGCACATATATGTGCATAAGTAAGCATTTAAGCTGTTCCCCCCCCCCAGGGGGGTTGGACTAGATGACCTTTAAAGGTCCCTTCCAACCCAACATATTCTATGATACTATGATATACATATACACACATATATAGGTAAGAAGCCTGAGGCAAGACATCCATTGGCAATTACAACACCAGTGATGAAAACCTGGCAAAGCTGCAAACAGATTTCCACAGTGGGAAGTGCTGAACGACCTTCCTGATGTTCACAGGTCTCCTCAGGATCAGTCGCACAGACAGACAGACAGGCAGACACTCTCTCACGACTTACTCCTCCCTGAATCACCGTGACCACATTACCTTCACACTGAACTCACACCCAAAATAATCCTCGTTGCCTCCTGCCTGTGTGATTTCCACACCGGTGCTGCTGGGGCTGCAGCAGGGGGAGAACCAAGGCGTGTGTCAGAGGCATTACATTAGCTCTCCCACATTAGAGACGTGCATGGAGGAGGCAGAATCTGCTGAAGGAAGCAGGTATGTGTGTGTCTCTGTGTGGGGGGACACATTTGCACATCAAATGGTAAGATGAGGAGAAACCCCCCCTCTTTTGCACTTGAAGAAATAGGGGTGGCTGTGCCCCTTAGGAAGCAACATCATAGGCTAAGCAGCTCTGACAGAGATTATATCAGACAGATAAAAGTGTTGTAGAAGCAAGAGAGGAGAGAATGACTCCAGCTTGTCCCAATTTCCTGACAGGATTAAGAGAAAGGGAGGAACAAAAAATATATACTTATGAGCTAGAAATGCATATTTTTTCTTTGGTTTGCTTTCTGGCTTTTGACCCTGCATCGTGCATTCGTATCAGATAAAATAATAACCTCGTTTCTTTTTTTTTTCCATGCTTTTAGAAGTATCAGTCTTACATTTTCATGATATCATCCCTTTCCTGTCCCTGAGTTGTAATTTTGGGTGGACTGCTGGAAGCAGAAAAGCCTGTATATCTTCTCCTCATCATATGATTTTTCCATTCTGCTTTGTAACACACCTAGGGCCAAGAGAGCACAGGAAGCACAGAGAAAGGGATTTCCTAGAAAAAGTGCATTAAAGAACAGTCAGTGAAGGGCTGACCGTGTGGCCTTTTCTTCTTTATCTGACTGGTCAGAAGTAATGTGAACTAGGTCATGATCCTTGTGTACTGCTCCTCCTGTTCATGGATTAGAGAAACACTAGCCCTGAGTTTTTAAATATTGTCACTGGTTAAGCAAATGAGTGTTATCCTGTGTGTCTGAGCTCTTAGAGTAACGAGAAATTGTGCCATCAGTTCATGGACGTAAAGAAACTTCTAATTTTTGTGGCCATGACTGGTCGCTGTTATCTCATGTTATTATCTGCATGTTAGTTAATATATATCATTGAATTTTCTGGGTTAATTCTCATTTGTACTGAATACTATCACTGAGGGGAAAAAGGGAAAGGAAAAAAAAGAGTTCATTCTTGATGGAGATGGCACCACAGTCTTTAGTCATCACAAGTCAATGGCAGTTCACCAAGACAAACGGAAGCTCTATACTAGGCTGTATAGAGAGGATTATTACCTTCAAAATGTGTGTAATAAAAACTGTCTTCTCCTTAAGTGGTAAATAGTCCCCTCTGAGGCATCACACTACTAAGAAGTGAATAATGTTTAGAGTACACAGATGAGCACTGAGAGCTGTCAGAGTCTTCAAAAACAAGAGTTAAGGGAAAAAAAGTGAGAAAATTGGGGTTTTCAGTCTAAAGAAGAGAAGTCTGAGGAGAGGCTGCATAACTGTCTTTAAATCATGATTTCTTGTTTTGCCTCATCAAATAAATAGCACAGATGACTTTCTTATTCACTGCAGTTGCCTTTTATGTGTTAATATTGCAACATGATAGATGCAAGGTTTTTAAGAACAGATTATACAGCATCTGTCAGAAGTGACATAGCTGTTGTTGATCCCACAGTGGGCAGGGAACAGATGAGGATGTCTCTGAAGGATCATGCCACCTCTTCGATGGGATTATGGAAGTCTCTTGATGTGCTAATCTTAATTATTTCCTTCTGAGGAATGTTTTCCAATAATGTAACTAATCAAGCAGCTCTACCATTAACCCTCTGCAAATTATCTATATGCTGCCTGAATTGTTACTCTAGATAGGAGCACTGCACTTCAGCAGTGGTTGCACCAATGTCATATACAGTTGTCTATTATGTCTTCTGTTCCTATTCACTGTATCTTTTTTATACATCCAGAAATCACATTTTCCCTTCTTGGCACTGTGGGCACAGAGGCCCTCAAATGATTATCAAAACTACAGCTGCTGTATGTGGAGTCCTTTATCCTATACCTAAGCTCCATTACACTTTTTGTACCCAGATGGATGTCTTTACAGCATCTAACCTGCGTTGCATCATGTTTTCTTGCATTGAGCTTGCTGGCTGACCAAGGCTACCTGCCCCAATGATCAACTTTCACTATTTACCATCTTCTGTTTCCCCAGCCCATTTCTCTTCTTACTGAGACTTTGTGCACTATGAAAACTGTGTAGGTATTGGTATTATAGTTCCTCCTAAGTCGCTGAGGTCCTTGAAGAGCAGTGGGACAGGAATGGATGCCAGCTGGGCCTTTCCACAAATGCTTCTGCTTCGTAAGAGTTCTGTCTTTTACAGTTTCATTTGAGTCCCACAAGTCAGCCATTTCTGAGCTGTTGAATGAAGGCCAAATGTATTTTGTGTCTTTCTAGTTTCTTAATTAAAACATCCTGCAGGGCAAAGTCAGATGCCTTACAGAAGTCTGTTACATCAACACGATTATCTTTAGCCACCAAACTGGTAATTTTATCAAATGAAGATATCAAGTCAGTTTGACAGGATCTGTTTCCCATAAAACCCTGTTCATTGGCCTAATTTATGTTTCCTAATGTAATTGTTTATTAGCTAAGCTCATGTCATGTCATGATTTCTCTCGGGATGTATGTCAAGCTGTCAGACTTACAGCTATAATGGGAAATCACAGAATCATGAAATTTTGTTTGGAAGGGACCTCTGGACGTCATCTTCTCCAATACCCTCAATTCAAAGGAGGGCCAACTTCAAAGTCTGCTCAGGGCCTTGTCCAGTCCAATTTTGAGTCTCTATGAGGACAGAGATTCCACAGCCTCTCTGGGAACCGCTCCCAGTGCTTTAACACAGACGTTGTACAGATTTTGTTCTTGATTTGCAATCTGAATTTCCCAAGAGGTGAACAGGGCCCATTGCTTCTCGTTATTTTACTGTGCATCTCTGCGAGTTTGCTAGATCTATCTTCTCTGTAAGACTCCATTAGACAGCTGAAGACAGAAATATGTTCCCCCCTTTGCCTTCTCCTCTCCAGGATGAACAAATCCATGTTGCTCTGCTTCCCACTCTACATTATGTGCTCCTGCCCCTGAAAGCTCACTGAAGCACCAAGCTCACTGAAAACTGCAATGGTAAAAGTTGTTGATTGTGTCACATACCTGGGTACTTTAACAACTGTGAATGCATCCCAGGCTACATCTCCTACACTCCTGACTGTAAATGAAGATTGACAAACACCTTTGAGGGAGGTTTATTACACCTACCTTCGAACAGGATGTATCACCCTGGCTGTACAATTCATTGCCACAGAGAGAGTCTCAAAGGTTGGTTTAAACAAGAATCCTAACTTTTAGTATCTGAAATGAGGTGAGAACAATCCTACCAAAAGAGTGCATGCCCTGGCTAGCTCCTTCAAATATTATGGGCTGTCTAATCGTAATATCTGCCCTTTACCCTTGCTATTTACTATCCTTCTCATCCTTGCTAGAATGGAGCGTACAGACCTCATACAGCACAGTTTTTTCTCAAGTATGGAAGATAGCTGTTTCCTGAGCACTTTTTCCTACCCTGAATTGTCATATCCTATCCTGTACCAGATCCTTTGTTAGTTTTCCTTTGGTGCTGCTTATTTTAAAACAATGTCTGTGCTCTCAATAGTACTCATTGCTGCATGTTTATCCCTGCAGCTTTCTACTCCCCTTCCTCGTACCTTCTTATGATTTATGCCATTTACTGGTAGCTTCTCCATTCTTTTATTTGCTTTATAATACAGACATGCCAGTGCGTACATGTGTGTGTATATACGTCTGTTCGTGACTGTATGAGACCTTCAAAGTCCCAGCTAAGCCAGCATGGTTTTATAGCCAGCATTCCCTCTTTCTGGAGTTACATCATTTCAGTGTGGGGAATCTAACAGGATTTCTTTTAGAAGTGCCTGATTACCATTCATATTTTTGCCGCTGCTTTAAATTATCCATCTCTACTGGCTTGACTAATAATTAGTTTTATCTTGGTGGAACTGTCCTATTTGAAGCATCATATACCTAAAACATCTGTTTATATACTCACATATACACTGCCTCTACATATGAACAAATTAGCACACATGCACATGTGTGTGCACACACGCACTCTTACTGTGGACTTCTACAGGTCAGAGTTACCCAGTCACGCTTAGCCTATTATTGGGAATTCTCCACACTCTACCCAGGATCTCTTGTCCCACTTAGCATTGTGTAAAAGCAAGACAACCAAGAAACCTTCCTGGAGTCACAAGTTAAGAATCTTTGGAGCTTATAATGGTTCCACCCTACTTTGAAAAGTATGAACTTTGTAATTCCCATGGTAACCTAAATGTCTGACAAAGTCATCCTTAAATGTTTTGTCCCAGTTAAATACAGCTTTGATTGTGCATAGAATAAAGTGAAATCATATAACTATCTGATTATCTTCTATGGTAAACTAAAGATAGAGCAACCCTATAGTAGGAAAACTGAGAACTGTAAATTATATTTTCATGTGGAACATTTTATTTTGTTTCTGTTGCTTAAAGGACATGTCAGGGGGTATTTTAGAAGGGTGTTTCCTTTCCAAACTTTTCAGCAATGCAACTACTCAGATAGACTCCTTTATTCTTTCTAGTGAAAAAACATAGTTGACAGAATGAAAGAGGCACTCAGTTTCCTTGCATGTTTTTCTTATACATGCATAATGTCTTTTAGCTATCTATCTTACCTACAAAGTGATCATCTTTGGGGACTTCAATACTTTTCATTAATATTGGTCATTTGAGAATAAAATGGAACTGTGTCATCTTTCCCTGTTCCCCACCTCAAAGTCCATGGTGCACTGTGCCCTCAGGAACATGACTATCTTTCTCGTAAAACCAACATCAATTATACTACAGTGTGAAAGAGGTCCAAAGGAGGTGGGATGTATGAAACAGCTGGTTTCAATCTAGCTGATACGGTATTTTTTACCCTCCAGCTGAGAAGCTGAGGCACTATGTTTTGTTCCTGCTGGTAGGTCTAATACCCTATTGACCTGCACCACCATGGGATGGAGTTACCCTAGTTTTCACAGGGATCTATAAAAACCTTTTTTTTACTTTCTGCTTTGGACCTTTTTTGATGATATCCTAGAGCATCGCACACAAATCTTTGTAACTTTAAAATACTGTTTACAGGTGGAGAGATTGTGGAATGGGGGACAGGGGAAGGTCGATAGAATCACAATCAAACTAATGTAATTATCTTCCTTCCAGTAGCTGGTAATAGACAATCAGACTGCCTGCCCTTCCCAATTGTGATATTTCTCTGAGAGAGACACTGAGAGGGTTGGAGAGCTCTTACAGAAAAAAAAAAATGGGTTTGTTCAGATGAGCTATTGATAGAGCTTGGCCCACGTCATGATATTTTGGACATTGGTCAAATCCATCCCAAAATGTTAGCTTTTCTTTCAACTTCTTTCCTCTCAGCAGAGCCACAAAATGGTTGACAGATTGGCTTCTTTCCTGCTGCTGCCCTCTGCTTTTCTTCTTTGAGGGGGTATGGAGACAGTCACCAGTGTTGTTCTTAGTCAGTGACGTGAGTTGGTTTCACCAGCTCAAATGTCTGCCCAGAAAAGTGTTCAGTTAGAGCTGAATAAAACAACTTTTGCTTTTTAAAAAACTCTCTATGCTTTCTAAGAATTTACACTGGGTCTGTTCCATCTCAGAGATGTTCTTTTTCCATATCTCACGTTGGCCTTTGTGGTTTTTATCCTGGGAACTGGGCTGAGAGACAAGGAGGATGAGGAAGAGGAGTTTGATACTCTTGCTGTTGTGAATTTGGTGATTAAAGCCTTGAGAACAGATTAAGCTGAAGTTGCAGTTTGGGAAATGTAACCTGATAAAATGGCACAGACTTCACTCCTCCCTCTGGGAATCACAGCCAGCAGCTATTTCTGATACACAATGAGCCGAGGTTTGCCCTCCGAGCCCCCATGTTTTCAGCTGCCTTTGTTGTTCTGTAATGTTCACGTTCCTTGCACATCTCAGGCCTTAAACCTCTCCCTTGTAAAAAGCAGTTTTTATTGAAATTAGGGAAGCTGCGTGAAAATGAAAATAATGAAAATGAAAATGTGTGAGATCCAGGGGGAAAAAAAAAAAACAACAAAAGACAAAACCTTAGTGTCCTTAGTTTCTCTAAACCTTACCCTTCCACTTGGATTTTGATGGCCAACGGCTGGGATTTAGGAAGCAATTTTTGTTTGTTTATTTGTTTTCACTACAGGCAGATGAAACACTTGAAGGGAATAACCAACAAGACATCGGGAGGCCACATTTACACATTATTGCCTCTTGGCATCAGTGCCTGCCTGTCTCCCCACAAGTGGAAATGTGGACTGGGAGACTGGATACCAGATTTCCTTAGGAAAGGCTCCAATCAGAGGAGAATAAAACCACATTGTTCCTGTCCTGACAACTGCTTCAGAGCCCAGCCAGTCTAGTAGTGACTTCCAGACCTGACCTGGGCTACAGATTTGCTCTGCTTCTAAAAATCATGCCCTTAATATCATTAGTGATGACATGTGTCCAGCCTCTATTTTCTATACTGTGAGAATTTACCTTTGACAGGAGACGTTCTAGGATCCTGCTAATATTCCCAGGGGGAAACCTCATAGCACATCATCCAGCAAACCACTTTTCCATCACCCACATCAGGGGATGACAGGACCTGTTTTTTTTGTGCAGCATCTGATACTGTCTGCCACAGGAGCAAGTAGTTCTTGTGGTTTATTTGAGAGCAAGTGACATACAGGAGATTGCCAGGATGGTAGGACTCCTAGGACCCAGACAGCAGAGGGAATGGCTGGAACCATGAGACCATTTCTGTCTGTCACAGTATTTAAGGTCGCCCAGGGCACTTGAGCTGCTGCTGCCTGACTATTCATCCCGCCTCCATGCTGTGGTTCACCAGGATCATGACATTGTCACTTCACAGGAAAGGGCCCCTAGAGGCAAAGCTTTCCTGGAAACTGAACTGAGGTTCTGGAGCTCCTTGTTAACAACTGAGACTGGGAACCTCGCTGGGCCAAGAAAGAAAAGTACAGTTCGTGACTTGCCTTTTCCCTAATCAGTTGCTCATACACACAATGACACAGGCGAGAAGACGAGATATTTCTCCTGTGCCATGAAAAGGCGAATGGAGTGGCTGCTAACACTGCTCCTCCTTGGGAATGCTTGGGAGGGATGAGAATATCCTATTGACAGGGAATCTAGTTGTTTGAGAGCAAGGGGGAGAAGAGATAGGACTGTAGGACACACACACAGACCACATGGTTCAGTCTGATTGCATTACCTTGCAATGACCACACTTACCTCCAACTGCACCAGGCAGGGTTTCTGTGTATACCACAACACAGAGTTTTCTTTCAAAAGAAACTTTTCTGAACTCCCAGTCTGACTGTGGCTGAGTAGAGAGCTCGGTATCTGGGTCAGGTCTTGTTTTATCCCTGTGGATTTTACCTAATCCTCGTTCAGTACTGCCAGAGCTTCTCTAACCTCATTTTTTTCCTTTGGATCCCTCTGATAACATCATCTACTAGTTGTGGTTGTTTAGATGTCTTACTCCCCCCCCCCCCCCCCCAGCCAATAATGTGTGTATGAGAGGAAAGATGCCAAATACAAACCCCCCCTAACCCCCCAAAAAGGCGAGGTGTGTTGGGGGGAAGACTGAGGAATATTAAAAGGAGAAACTCCTGCCTTTGATGGGTGCATTTTCCAAGGAAAATAGAAGAAAATATAACAGACACCAAGAATAACATCCGATTTTCTGCTGCCAGCCCATTTTATGGCTTTAAAAACCAGTCAGTTTTATTCAGCATAGTTTCTGGGAAGGAAAAAAAAAGGGGGGGGGAAGGATCCACACACTTCTAATCGTATTCAAGTAGGCACTGTACAAAACCTGCTGGAAGCCAGCAGTGGTGATGACTGGCTCATTACCATTATATAAATAGTATTTAAAGTGCAGCTGGGCCCTCACATGAGCAGAGACCTAATTGATGCCGAAATATGTTCATTTCAAGTCCTGTGACTTCACGTGGAAAATATTACACTGGCTAATTAATGGCAATGAGAAGAGATGATGCATTGCCTTATAAAACAAGCGACTGAAATGTTGAGCCTCCATCCAAAAAGAAAAAAGGGGAGGGGGGAAGAGCTCTGGAAGTTTGAAGCATAAAAAGCCCCAACAAAATTAAATGCGTGCTCACATGCTCACAACAACACACACATAATCAAGAAATAGAGACATTCAGGAGGAAATGACTTGCTATTTATCTGAAGGCTCTGAAGCCAAATCTGAGTTTATTGTATGTCCTTGACAGAAAGACAGCACAAAGCCCCATGTTTATAAAGGAGGGTTCAGCAAAATATTAATGCCTTGATTCTGGCAATTCTGAACACTATCTACCTAATACCCTTTTCAGGCACTTAGCAAAGTTGCATCTACCGTGTTATTTAATACATACAAATACGAGTTGGCTCAAACTGGGAATACAGGCTTGAGTCAATGGGAGAAATTAATTTGGCACTGTTGTGCAGCACAACAGACAGACAATTATCATGGTCTCCTCTAGCCATAAATTGTACAAATGTGTGAATTGAAACTTTAATGAAAGTCTAATGTAAGGTTAGCCATACTAGAAGATGTAGTGAGCTATTGAAAAGGTGTGGCCAAATAGATTAGAAGTGTGGACAAGCCATTTTTAGGTAAGGCAAATAGGACTAGGTCCATCACTGCTTAGTTATGTGACTTTTTATGAATAACAGGTTGTCCCAACCAAGATATGACCCTCCTTTACTCTAGAATACATTGAGGAGGAAATACCTCCTGAAAGTTGTTCAAAGACATGGATTCGTTTCTATTTTCCCTGCAAATACAAAGTCACAGAAGTTAGAAAACCAACACTGGGCATCTGGCAGTTTCCCTGCCTTCAGAGGACTGTTTGGCACATAGATATTATTCATATATTGTCTCAGGAGGGATCTGACAGCCCTAAATGCTGGGTTTTCCAATGCCTTCCTTGAAGACTTTATGATAGTGCCACTGATCTCACTGTCAGGAAAAAAATAGCTCCAAATTTCTCCTTTGTTTATGTTTTCTTACATTATTCATAGCAAATCTCTATTTTCTGTAGTCTGGATGTTTTATCTCCCCTCCCTGCTTACTCAATGCCTGTTTCTTTGGGTTTCTTCCATGGGGTTTTTTTTGCATCTTGAGATCTTTATCCTTTCCACATATATTACATGATCCAGTTCTTTCATCATTTAAAGATGTTTTCTTTGAATTTCTTGATCTTGTCATTGTCTTCCTTTCAAGAATCAAATTAATTGTTCTGGGTTTTAATCTTTCTAGATTTTGTGGCTCAGTGACTTGATCCCTTTGCACAATTCCCACTGACCTGTCTTGTTGCTAGTTCATGCCATAAACCAACATTTGCCACAAACCCTCGGCTCTTTTTTCTTTATCTGCCTTCTAAATCTTACTTTCCTATTAGTTCTTTGTGTTTTTTTCTTATGGGTACCAGTGAATAGAATTAGACTGCATCCTTCCTTTATTCCATTTACTCCCAAATTATACTCCCCAAATTGCCTTTCTTCTACTTTTCTGCCATGGTTGTTCTTGTGACTCCTCCCAAATTATTGCTGTTTGTAAATTTCATCAAGCGCCTGATTATTTCCATTTTCAGAGACTAACGAAGATGTTAAATGAGACTCTTGCAGAATCCAAGTAGGCACATCTGTCTCCATGAAACAAAGTTTATAGCTAAGCCAGCTGCAATAATTTTTTGAGTAGAATCTCAGGAAATAATTTCTGAAAAGCCAAAAATGCATCATCCACTCAGAGTCATTTCTCAGTGATATTGCAGTGCTAGCAAGTGCTGTTAATGTGGAGTGTCAAAGGCCGCATGAAGCTAGGGCTGGTTTTCCTTCCCTCGTTTCAGTCTTCTGCAACACAAGTAAGCATTATTTGGTTTGTGGATAGCTTAGGGTACCACTGACAGCCAGGACATCACATGAGACAATATAGCCCCACTAAGGGATGGATTGCATTAGCAACTCTCTTTGATTAAATTATCTAAGTTCTGCCTATCCATCATGACGGCTACTTGCGACATTCGCTGTCCAAACAACCAATGTGCTCCTCCCCTGCAAATCAAACCCACCCAGACAAAGCTTTCCACTCTATGTGCATCTCCCCTAGGGAAAAGGGTAAAGCACAAACAACACCAGGCAGATGGCAGCTATGTTGCTTTCTGCCCTACTGGCAGGGGCTCAGAGGCAATGCCATTGAAAATGCATAAGGCCCAGGAGAGAAGAAAATCAAATAGCTCCTCATAATTTCCTTTCCAAAAATTCAACATTTCATTTCAGCAAATTAGAATGTTATTGTAATGGCCAAAGTGGTAAAAATTCAGAATGCATATTTCTGAAACACGCTCTCCCAGAAAGACTTGCTTATAAACACCCATTGGCATTTATATTGTGTGTACATTTATCTTCCAGCATGTGGGGCTAGTATGGGGCACCTGAGAGTGGTAGGGGGAAAGTAAATTTTATCCAGAACTCCCTTCATATGATCTTCAAGCCTCCTCTGCATTTGTTGCCGTGCAGTCGCACTTCCCAAATTCATGCCAGCAGTTCCTTTAATCACACCCCCACATGTTTTTGTTTGTTTATTAATTGCCGACTGCATGGCCTGGGGCAGGCAAAGCAACTGAGACTTGCCACATTTCAGACTCACACCTGCATCCTGGATGCAAGTGATATCTTCCAAGTGTGGTGTGTCTTGGTTAGTGACTGTTCAAGAAGCATTAATGGGCAGGAGAGCGCTGGGTCTAGGCCACCTCACATAGGTGTTTACCTGAAGCTCCAGACCTGTCTGTGTCCAGTGACCTTGTCTAGCAGTCCTAGGCTCCCCTGCCCACTGTTCTGCTCAATGCATACACCATTTGCAGCTACCTAAGCATGCCGAAATCACTGTGGTGTAGAGCCTGGATGGAGTCCAAAGCGTTTTGCCTGAGGCTGCAAGGAAGATCTCTGAAGAAAGCTGTGATTTGAAGCATTATCTCCCAATTTCTAATTAATTTCCCTACTGGCAGGGACCTCTCTCCCTCCTCTTGTGGTTTAATTTGCACACCTGAAATAATGAATGAAAATAGAGCAGGAGTGAGAGGAGCAAGGCTGCTGGGTCAATGCAGGGCTTTGAACTCACCCTCGGAGTGGAGCTCCAGTGTGGAGGCTGGTTCACTTGCTCCAGTGCAGGAGCCTTTTCCAAATTCAGGTCCACCTGGGAGCCCAGGTTACAAATCTTCTCAGGCCTCAAGGGTCTGAAATCCCCTTGAAGGATTGCGTCCCCTCACCCCATGCCAAGAAAAAAGATCTCCTCCATTTAGTGCTCTGTAGACGAGGAGCCTGTGTGTTTTGCGTGGGCATGCAAGAAACAGGCACCCTTTGGGAACCCTGTCTGTGAAGTCTTGGACAGTTTGATGTCAGACTTCAGAACTGGTTCTCTAACTTGAAGACCTTTAATAACACAGGCAGTTATAGAAAATTTGTGATGACCAAGGGACTGACCTAGTTTTCTTGAGGGACAGAGTCTGGCATGAACAAAGCCTTCCTCCTGCCTCTTTTTTCTCATGTCTGTTTAAGCATTGACATGGATGCCCTTTAAGTTTTATCTTCTACTGACATGAAAGCTCTTCTCCAAAGATTTCCGGTTTCACATTGCATTTCATTGTACTAACAAACGTTAATTTAGTTGAAACAGCAGACTCTCATGGTCTACCATTGTGGTGAACCGGGTACAAAATACCTATTTGAGCAGAAGTAAAATAGTCAGGGAGTAATGTACAGTTCAGCAAGATTTTTTACACTCCTTTTCGTGGGTTTTTTATCCATTTTTTTAAAAAGACTTGGATTAATATTTTTTAAAATGATTGCTAGGCAAGGATGTTTCAGAGCTGGACTGTATCCTCTAAACAGCTTCAACCTAGTGATCTCAGACAGGAAGAGAAAAAGTAGCTGAAACCACCAGCAATCTCCAGCTGCATCTATGGCTTTGGACAAGTTTGATCCGAACCCAAACACTGACAGATCAGGGCCTGTGCTGTGCAATTTTTCATTTGATACTCTCCAGCTTTGATTTCTGGGGAGGGGAAAGGAAAGGGTGGGTAAGGGATCAAAGGCACAGCTATGTCCACACCCTTACGTTAAATACAAACCCACTTGCTTTAGGATGTTAAAGAAGACATAGAGGAAAAAAAAACCTAGAAGAAATATAGCAGGAAAACTAGAAGAAATAATGTTTGCAGAGAGAGAGGGAAAAGAAGGGATTTGAAGCTCATATTCTATTGAAATTTCAGCTGTGCAAACGTAAACCTGACAGAGAAACAGACATTTTTTGTATTCAAGTTTGGCATATATACCTCCTGTCATACCACTGTCCAGAATGGAACAGGAAGGTCAGTTTTACCCAGTCCTTCTTGTGCCATGCTGGCAGAGTTATAGTGGATCATTTGAGTGTCAGCGTTGTGCCTTCCCAGCTGGCAAATACAAGATGTAAAATGGAGGAGGATCACAAGGTGCCACTGGAAGAAGTGAAGTTGCATCAACACTTTCTTCAGGGAGACTAGGCCAAGGAGTGGGTTGAGTTCTGGTGCTCTCCTCTGATCCACGTCTAGATATCCATGCTCTCGCTGATAGATAGCCTACGACTGTAGAAGTGTAGTCTGAGCTCACACAGCCCGCAAATCCCATCTGCCTCTGGGGCACATGATCTCAAGCCTCTTCTAAAGTGGATTCTGGGGTGGGCTTATTTGTCCAACACTGGTTGCCAAAAGAGCATCTGGGAAATGCGGAGGCAGCTGGGCTGGGCATGGTGAATGTCCTTAAAGATTGATGTAGTAGAAGAGTGTAGCTCCAGACAGGAATCCAGACTGGAGGGATTTCAGGCCATTTGGTTGGCGTCAGGGTGGTTGTCTGACCTGGAGGGCATAGCTGGGAGAGGTGCCATGAGAATAGGCTCAAATAAGCCAGTACCCAAAAGTATGGGACTAGCTGAGGGAGAAAGGCTGGAGTACAGCCTGTGAACCCTGAGAAGCTGTATCTGGATCAGCAAGTAAGATCTGCTACATCAGACTTGTTTTGTCAAACAGAATTAATTTCCTTTGCAGTAGTAACTCACAGGGCATAAGGAACTCTTCATGGGGACCAGAAGCCTTCTTGAGGTCAGTGGCAGTTTGGAATAATGGTTGGATTACATAATATTTTGTATGCTAGGGATCACAGACCACTGTGCTATAGATAAGGGTGAATATGTGTCTGTTGTAAAGGGCTTCTTGCACAAAACTAGGGTTTGTCTTGCCCAGACATTACTGCAACAGCTGTTACTGGGGAAAATCCTGCCTTTAATGGAAGGGAGCCAGGAGATGGTTTGGCCAAGAGGGAGTCAGCTGGGGGTCTCCATCACTGCATCAGTAGAAGTGCAAAATGAAGCAGGTGGTGTGCCATACTCCAAAGCTCTGAAAGAGCAACCAAAGAGGTTTGGAAAGGACCTTTAAAGGTGCTGAAGTTAATCTGTTAGTGATGAGACTTGCTGCTGGTGTAATATCATGAAGAAAATTAGGGGAGGTTCTTTAACGGTCTGGCTTCAAGGCTTGTACTATTGCCTGTATTCTGTGAGCTGGAAATCCTGTTCACCAATAATCCACAAACAGAATAACATTTGCCTTGGGATACAGGAACATTCTTCAAGAGTGAAGCCTTTTCATCAAGAACTGACCAACCCCAACCCCTTTTTAGAAAGGGCAGCTTCTGCTGGGACAGACAGAATGCCAGTTCCCTGCAAACTTTGACTCCATGAGAGACAAACGTTAACAGAAAGTGGTGCTGAAGGGATTTCCTGCAAGGGCAGGAGATATTCTGAAGATGTGATTCAAACTCTGCCCAAATGTTTCTTTTCCATGGCTGCCCTCTCTGGTTTTCCTTAATTAGTCAGCTTACTCGTCATCCAGGAGGACTTTGGAGATCATACTCACAGTGGTCCCAGCATGAGTCCTCTGTTCTTATCTGCTGAAGCTGCAAAAGCAAACTTCTTCCCTGATGTGCTGTCAATAGTTACACTGCAAATGAACTTGATCTAGTAAGCCACTTTCCTTTAACAATCCTTTCCCAATGCTAAATTCGTTAGGTTATAGTCAGTAGTTCCTGGCAGAATCTTCATCAGGAAGTCCTCCCTGTAGAGAGGTGGAAAGATTCATAGCTTTTAATCTGTCTTAATATCTACGTTCATGCTGATATGGGGCCTAGAGGCCTCTGTTTGTCTTCATAGCTTGAACAGCAACAGTACCTAGTGAAACACAGGCAGAGTCACCTACAAATGTACTTCTGCCTGAGTCTGGAGGGTCTACCAGGGAGTTCATTCTGAATGGCATTATTCATTCTTTGATCTCACTGATAGTGCCAGCAAAGGAGACCCCACTTGGGAAGCCACCACAAAAGCCTTATCTGATTGCATTTATTAATAAGATAGGCTGGATTTGAATGATTCATCTAGGAGGGAATGCATTCCACTGCATAATCCACGCACCAAGACATGCGACCTGTCCTTTCATGAGGTGAACTATTCCAAAACGTGCAGGAGAAACAGCATGGAGAAGGGAGGACTGAGTTTGGAAACAATATACTAGCTGATGTGTAGTGTCCAAGCATAACTGATAAGAGAGTAAGAGCTGCTAAACTACCAGCAAGCACACCAAGGACTGACATATCCCATACAGAACCATGAGACACATTGCACAGAGGACAGCCTGGAACCCAGATATCACTGCCTGGCATTAAGGTAATGGCATGGAGCCATTGGGTGTAAAGACCATGTGGGTTTAGGAGAACTTGCCCAGATGGCTTCTGCCCTATAACCAGTACGGTCATAAACAACATGTGCTATTTCCTCATCATCTATCACAGAGGCTTCCCTTGGCCAGAGAGAGCAAAAGATTGATTATTCTTGGCTGATCTTTTCTGGCTGGACAGAAGCTTCCTGGTTCACATTTAGATTTAGTAGAATTGGTCTTGTCATTCTCAGATTACTAGTTCAGCTGCTCCATTAGGGAATGTCCAGGCATGGAGAAGAAGAGGAGAGGTTCCAAAACTTGAGACTGGAAAGTCTGAGACATGTGCATTTCTCTTTTTCACTCTCAATGGGAGTCTGAACCATATTTAATGCAATGTCAGCTTCACGAGGTCATTGCCTCCAAAGTCCAACTCCCAGATCAGAGATTCCTTTGGTGTTGTGAACCATCGTGCATTGCATCTCCCATTTGCTTTGCTGTTTGCATTTGCAACAAAAAGCAGTAGGTTAAAGAAAAGCACATGAGAAAGATGAAGCATGTTCAGTCAGGGAAAACTCATGGCACCGTTGTCCCCTTAGTTGTCACCATTACGAATATGTGAGACTTCCAAAGCCAAAAGCTCACATCGACCTTGATATTTACATCAACATCAGGGAAGCACCTCCAGTAATATAGGAGATCACATTCTTGATTGCTGGAATTCTAATAATTTGTTTTTAATTTTGTAGGTATTTAAGCAGATAAGAAGAAACAAAGATTCTTTGCTGGATCTTTGCCTTGGAACAACTATTCATCTTGCTCTGTTTACCTGAGGCTAACAAGTTCCTTTCTTCACCTCTGTCTAGGTGGTATTTCTAGAGACTGAGTTCCTTGAACTAATACAAGTGAGCAAAAGGACTTAATTCAAAACCTCATACAGGCACGGAGAATCTTTACATGGATTTCCAGATGCTATGGGTTAGGTCATAAACAAGTGCTGCTTTACAGTTGCAATAGTACAGTGCTGATCACCTTTCCCTGCAAAAGCAGAAACTCAAAAGATCCTAAAAGTTTTTGCCTCTTCAGAAAGTGCAACATTAGACACAAAAGTCCCCAGAGCCTCTTTAATGTGACTGCAAAAACACATTCTACTTCACCACTTTGTTATTTATTCTTTAAGGAGTCACAGCCACATTAGTTCAAAGCCAGTTTTAAAAAATTGTCAGAGCAAGCAGTGGAACCTAATTTTGAATGGTCATTTCACACCTAACTTTAAGCACAAATAATAAAGACATAGCCATCCTAAATTGACTCTAGCTTTATGATTAGAGAACACTGAAAATTGCACAGGTTAAAAATAGAAACAATAAGCTAAGCAACTAAAATGAGGATAAATTTACTTTCATTTCATTGTCAGATTTGAACCTGACAAAATGGTCTATCTACAGACTTTCCAGTAGTTGCTACCTTCCAGAATAGATGATGGATAGGAAACATCGAGCCAGAAGTTGATGTTACAGTAAGTTGTAAGCAAAAGGGAGTTGTAATTGAAAGCATTTCCATACCATGGGCACTACTGAGTTGCTGCCATGTTAATTACATGATCCCTTCTTCTAAAGCAATCTTCCACTTGGATACCAGCTATAACTCCTGCCAAGAGGTCTCTGAAATGCCATCAACAATTGTGCTTTCTGACAAAAAGGTAAAGTTAACTAATTGTAAGCACCCTTTGCTGATGAACTCAGAAAAGCCCCACTGGCTTCTCTTCCTGGAGAGACAGCAAATAACGTGGGTCATGTGCATTAATATTTTTGCACTGACATAACTTTGGCACAGGCCTTGGGTTCTTGCCAAGGTGCCACCTGGAACCGACAGCATACATTTAACACAACACAGAGCAACAGTCATATAAAATTAAATCACAAGACCCTGTCCAGCCCAGTGCCCCAGTGCCTTACCTCTGGCAAAGGGACATAGGGGATATCTGTGGAAGAAGTATAGAAGACAAGGCAGACACAGCATGATCCTCCTGTTAGCATCCCTCCCATGGCCTCTGTATGATTTAAAGTCATCCTGGACTAAAGGTTTTTTCTCAGGTTGCTGGGATTAGTGGCCACCAAAACATATCACTGATGGACTAATCCCATTTTGAGCCCTTGTGTAAGTTAAGTCCCATAATACCCTGTGGGAATGTGTAGTTTGATTCAAATATATATTGTGTAAAAGAGCACTTCTATGAGTTCAGTGGCAATCCACTGCCTGTTAACTTCACTGGTGCTCTGCTAACTTTATTATAATAGAGAAGTAATTACTAACTGCTCCCTATTCACTTGCTTTGCATCATTGATGAGTCTATAGGGTTCCATCATATTCCCCTCAGCCACCTGTTTTCTAAGTAGAAGCTCTCTAGTCTGTCCAATGCCTCCTGGAAACACCATAGCACTATGCCTTTTCCACCTTTATAATATCTTTTCTTTTTAGTAGGGTGGGACCAGAACTCCACTAGTACACCCTCAGTCTATAGCACAGTGAAACTATATACTCTGTTTTGGTCTCAGTTGCTTTCCCGATGTTCCATGGGTTTCTGTGATTTAGAAAACTGACCATCATGGCTCCAAGATCTCTTTGTGAATAGAAATAGCTGCATTACAGCTCATCTGGATAGTGATTCTCTCCCTACCCCCATGTATCTTACTTTACATTCATCAAAACTGTATTTATGGACCTGAAATCCCTGATCACCCAGTTTCATTAGTAACTTAACAGCAGAGAAGCAGCTCATCTGGTAATGGAGAGCCATTTTAACCGCAGCCAGGATTGTTGTCACCTGAACAGATTAGTGGTTAATAATTCATCGCTATAGCAATCTACGACTGAATTTTACATGTATGGCTAAGGTCATTTTTCACCTCTGCTTTAATTTGAATCAGGCATTTATTTGCCAGGCATGTTATAGCATAATGTAGATGGTTTATAACTGAACCCAGGCCAACTTCACATGCAGATGGGATCAGCACTGCCCTGGCAACCTGGTCTGTCTGAAAAATGCAAAGGATTGAAATTCCCCACAGAATCTATCTTCCAGTCTTCTTCCTAGCAGTGGTGCATTTCCTAAACATCTCAAGACTTAGAAGGTTTAGCAGGTTTTTGCAGTTGTCAGGACATGGATGGAAGACTTTATTCTGACATTTCATGGTGGCTTCAGTTCTTTTCTGCCTCCTTTTCTCTTTAACCGTGTCCCTTTTCTGATGCCTGTTTTAAATGAGCAGCCACATTCATGAAATCACTGGCTCCTCTAAACTTTCTTCTGAAAATCTAGATCACTGTATGTCTGCAAAACATTCCTCTGGAGGACCGGGTATGAAATTAAGTACAAATTGTTCTGCTTACCCTTCATTGCATTGCTTCTTCATACTGACATACTTTCTGCAGACACTGAGATTCTGGATCAGGGACTTCCCACTTTGGTGTTGGTTTGCACAGAGCCTAGCACAACAAGCACTTGATTTTAAAATATGAGGAAAAGATGTTTTACAGGATAATGTTACAGCTGTCACAGAAAGAGCTAGCATAGTGTATTTTTGGAGAAGCGATAAAAGAAAGGGGAAGTCACATTGCTTTTCTGTGATAGTAATGCCCCTGCCGTTATGTTTCTTATCAGCTTCTCAGCCTTTCCCCACAAACTTTTAAAATGCTTAAAACAAGAAAGGATCCTTTTTTCCACTAATCTTGCCCCCTTTTCAGTAATTTTCCTATAATCAACAAGGGTGAGAAATGGCAAATGACACCATGCCCTGCTGGTTTGGATGTGCTTTCAGCCTTCAAAGATTGGCATTTTATTCCTATCTCTGCCACCAGGCTGGTGATATTGTGACAAGATGTCTCCTCCTCTGGAAAATAAATATAGTTATTTTGGAATTTAATTTGCAAGTCTGTTGTGAGATCTGATGACACAACACATTGCATAAGAGCTGGACAATATTATGATTATTGCTGTTATTCCTCCCAAAGTTTGAGAGCTGATTTGCAATCCCTATTCCTTCCCCTTTTTCTTTTCATGAAGGAGGCAGAAAATGGCAGCTGATGGGATCTGCAGGATTTATTTTTTACTATTGACCTTTTCCAAAACCTCAGCAATTGTCTCTTTCCCTTTCTAAAATACATATACAGTTCTAAGGACAAGTCAAAAGCAGAAGTGCTATTTTTGAATAGGTTTCTGCACTTATTTTTATTTTATTCCTTTTTCTCTCTTTGTACCCCATCCTTAACAAAGACAGAAATGAATGGAATTCCATTTTGGAAAGGCATGAGAAACAGATGCAAACTTGCATGCGTCGGGCAAGACATTCTCTGAAACCTTTTCAATTGGAAGAGCAGATTTAGAAAGACATTTGATGCTGGTAGCCTGTTGAATTGCTACCAACAGGCACAGCAGGATAACTGTCCATCTAGCTATATAAATAAGCAAATAAGTATCGGACACAAGAGAATATATATGTATAAAATAGTGTATATGTGTTCCTTGGAGCAGAATTGCAAAGCTGGAATTAGGATAAGCAGTCTCTCTACATCCCTTTTTAAATTTTCTTTTCTGATGAATTTGCGTAATGCTATTTAGAGTTTTTTTAGAATGGTTCTCTGGTTCTCAACACCTCCTCTCATAGGATCTTTGTCCAGACTTAGATGAGGATATTGTAGGACTTCAGTTAAGCCTGGTAAAGGACTTATGAGATGGATGAGATCCTCAGTGCGTTTTCATGCTCTCAGGTTTCCAAATGTTAGCAAGAAATTCACAACAGCCCAGCCTACCCCCAGAGCTGTCGTACCATCCGGAAGCAGCTCCCTTTTTACCTGGGGGATGTCTGTGGAGGGATTGCCCCTGGAGGCAGAATGCACAAAATGGCAGTCCAGAGCTTTGAGCATTTTGTTCTTGGGCACAGCACATCTCGTCTCTGGTGGATCTTACCCACAAATCTGATTTCATCTGCAGAGCACAAAACAATGGGAACTTTCTCCATCTGTCAGGGTGAAAGTTAGGGAAATCATCTTCCTTGGCCTGACAGCCTGGGGGCCAGCTGAGATGATGAATATTTGTACTCTCGGAACCAGGCTGTGATTCCAGTTCATTTGTGCTTTGGTTATGAGAAATTTGACTCCCTCTGGCCTAGAGAGGAGCTGAACTGGTGGCCCAGCAGTGACCAATGCTTTTCCGAGGATCCAAGCAGGAGAGCTGTCTCTGCACGAAGGACTGTAAATGCAACACAGCAGAGGGGCCCCTCTGGAGACCCTTCTGAAGAAATTCTCATACTGAAGCAGAAGTGGCTGAGATGATGGGTCCCATGAACTCGGCAGTGCCTGATGTTTTATATGCAGCCCTGTTAGATGACGTTTATCCCAAGCAGAGAGGGGAGATTTCTGTGGGCCTCTCTTGCTTGACTGTTGTCAACGCATCACTAGTTTACTGTAAGACAGTAGGGCACCGTGACGTTGCAGTCAAACTCCATGGCCACTTCTGCAAATACAACTTGCTGAGGCCCAGTTCCCCAGGACATTACCCAGCTCATCTTTTTTAGGTAGTAAACACCCCTCTGCCAGGATTTGGTGCACTGAGTGTTGGAGATTTGGTCCTGACAGGACCAGGGCCTCCTGCGGAGACAGGTTGCACAAAATGCAGAGAAAAGTCAGATCAGGCAGTGACATAAAACAGCAGGGCCCTTTTCATTCTCTTTGGACATCTTGTGGAAGTCCTTGCCAAAAAGACATTGCAAGAAACCAAATTCAAGGCTGAGCAGGAAACAAGCCTTTCCTTAAGGATGATGATAGTAATGGGCAGAGTTAGGTCAGCAAGGAATAAAATTACAAGGATTAGAAGGATGAAAGCCCCTTGTCCTTCACAGCTCAAGTCCATCCTCTGGGAAGAGACATATGTGGGACTCACCTGTGTAAAGCTCTTCCACCGCTGGCCCTGACGGCAGGCTGAGATATTCTTCGTAGGGCGGTCAGCCAGCCATTGTCTCCATGGACTTCCCCAGCCCTGTGATGCCTTGCCAGTATCAAAATGAGCCCATCATCCTTTGGCTGGTTTGGAGTGGGGAGAAATACCTTGAATGGCTCTCATCACCTGCTGTTCAGCTCCTACACATGCTTGTACAGGCTGTGAGGAGCCGGAGAGTCAGCCCTTTACTCTGCCTCGATTTCCTCATCTATAAAACAGCAATCGAGAATTTTCAGTTCTCCCACCAGTAGTGGGCTAGAGACCCAGTGTAATAAAATAATGCTGTCATGACAATTTTCTGTGATGTGACTGCCTCTACTATTATAAAAGTTCTCATTTTCACCTGGGGTCTATTTTCTAAGCTCTAACAAGCGGTTGTGATGTGACATATGTTTTCTTACCTTGCTTAGATGGTCATATAAAAAGACATATCATAAAAAGCATGATTCCGGAACAGGACAGTACAGATATTGCATTTAAATCTGGTCTTCAGGCATACTTGGGAAATATGTTATATGTTCCAAGAGACAGCGCCGTAACTTTTAGTCCTATCCCCGGTCTCTTTTTTTCTCTCCTGAATTTAACTTTAAATTATACTGGCTAGCAATATCCACCAGGCGACGCTAAAGTAATCTGAGATTCTGGGGCACATCAAAGCCTTGATCACACCCTCCTGTGCCCTAATCCCTCTCTTTATTGTAGCTGCAGGCAGGCAAGGAGGTCGGCAAGGGGCAACCCTGTACCACAGAGAGGCGGTGTGATCTTCCCACCTCCAGAGATGCTGGTTCAATTTGTTGGCCCAGTGCAACAGAGCCCCCCCCACCCCTTCCAGCCTGAGCACAGGGTGTAGGTGACAATGATTTTACTGTCACTTCTTTGTCTGTGTGGGCTTTATGGCCGGAGGGCGGTGAAAAGGAGAAGGAGCACGTGTGTCTGGCATGCTGAGCAAGGGAGGGAGCTCCAGGCAGGGGCGTGATGACAGTAGATGTTGAAATCATTAGCCCAGGATTACAGTGAGAGATGGGGCCTGAGCCATAAGAGCAGAATCTGTATCCAGAGCTCGGGGGTGGTGGGGTTGGGCTTGGGCCCATCTCAAACTCAAACTTCACTGCCGATTTCAGCAGAAAGACGCACCAGGCCCAAGGGAGAAAAAGCAACTTATTCACATACAGAGATTAGCAACAACAGTGGAGGGGATGCAGAGAAATACTTGTCAAGTACATTTTTAAAATATTAATGATCTCTCCTTTTTCTTTTACTTGTTTCCTTTCTTTTCTTTCTTTTTTTTTTTTTTTTCCTCAGTGAGAAAGCCCCTCCCCACTTTTATATCAGAGCTGGCGCCTTGATTTCCTTCTTGCTGAGACATTCCATCCACCCCCAGCACAATGAGCAACACGGCTCTGCCATGCGATAAACACGGTGACCCAGCTCTCCATATCCCTCCCTTGGAGAGCAAATGTCCAGCCTGACTTGGAAAGGACAAACCACCCGTCAAGGCAAAGGAAGCTGCGGGATGATTCAGAGCCAGGGCACACAAATTCAGCCTCTCTTGGAAAATAAATGAAAATAAAGGTCACCTTTAGATTTCAATCAAGATTAGAATTTCCCAGGTTCAGGCTTGTTTTAATAAGGGGGCTGAACCAGATTGCTAGACTGAAACTTCCTGGCCCACTGGGGATATTTCAGCTTTGGAGTAAAATCTTGTTTCAAGCTCTGCGGGTTTGAATTCTTCTCTAGTAATAACTCCGTGTCCTGCTTGAATAAACCAATAGTGAAAGTGGTGGCTGGTTAACATTGTGGCTGGTTTTGTGCTTTATGGCAGTGTCCCTTGCAGTGTTTAGGGAAGAGGATTTAGACAATCGAGTAGTCAGGGGGAAGGCTTGAACACTAGCGTGGCTCTGGCAAAACATGAAAAAAATCCAAACCTGCTCTGCCTTGCGTCATTTCTTGAAGATTAATTTTATTTTCTTTTATGCTTCCAACCTAGGATCCTCCTTGTTTTATGCCTTTACAGTGATTGTTTCAGGAAGAGCCATCTGATGAAAAGAAAGTTCGTCATAGATAAGGTGCACTGAAAACCATCTGTGAGACAAGCACTTGTAATACTTTGATGCCCTTGATCATCCTTCTGAAGTCCACCCTCCTGGGGACAAAGGTCCATGCCAGACAAAGAGCTTTCCTCCTGGGCCATTAAAATGCAGTTGGACTGCTACAAGGATGTTGTTGCTACAACCATTTCCACCTTGTTCTTTACCTCTGGGTATAAACTGATTGGAGGATTTGTGCCTTGGGGGATTGGGATTGCTGTTGTAGATGTTTTGATCTATTGCTCAAGGGATTTGTTTCACTGTGAACATAGGAACAGCTATTGCTGCTCACACCAAACAGCCACCCCCATCCGCAGAAACTCTCCCCTGACACTAGACACTAGTTGTGGATGAAGTGCTTTCCATGGACTTCTCCTTCATGAACTGATCCAATCGTTTGTTGAATTTGGTGTCCTGAGGCAAGGAGTTCCACAGCTGAGTTACCTGTTATGAGAGAAGCCACTTTTTTTTTATTTTGAACCTGCCTCCTACTAGTTTAATTTGATACCTGCCCATCACCTCCTTCCCAGCATGAGCTGCACACAGGAAAAAAACAATCTTCCCTGGGAATGGGGTCAAGTGGGGAGATGACCTCCTTTCATAAACTCCAATGGAAAATTTTCCCCACGGTGTTTCTAAGCTGTGCTGAGATGAGTTCACAGAGTTGTATGAGCTTGGATTGGAGACAGCTCTGAACAGGGGTTGACATGTGTGCGATAACACATGGGCTGGGCTGAGTTGGCACAACAAGATGGCTACTTACACTGTCTTCTACTAAATCTATTTTGAACTTGACCTCCAGGACATTAGTTTCTACCCTCACCAAGAAGAATCATTTGCTGTTGCTGTTTTAATTTTTTTAGTAAATAAATCAATCCAGCTCAGATTTTGACCTTTTACAGACTTAAAATGTAAACAGCCACAGAGAGAACCTAGAAAAGATGGAAGATGTGGGAAGACGTCTTTGTAAAATATGAAGACATTCATTTTCCGACTGAGCAACTAAGCTTTCAAGTTTTGTGGACTACATGACAGCACTAATTGGCAAGCACTGATTGGCAAATTTAGAAACTAATCCTGCAATGCAGAGGTAAAATAGCCATTCAGTAATAATCCCTCTTGGAACAAAGACAGGAAATTCAATATCTTTGCAGAGTCCAAAGTTAGACTGGGGCCATGGGTTTAGTGAACGGCTTCTCCAGAGATTGCATTTATAAACCATAAACAGATTAAGAAAACCCACTCCTGCAAAATAGCCTCATCACAGTGAATTTTTCCCTTACTTAAATCCTATGTGCATTTGTGCTGTAAAATCTCCAAGAGTCATGATATGAAAGAATCTTCTTGCAATGCAATGTTCTGCTTGATCAAGCAAAGAAGGGAGGACAGAAAGGAAAGAGAAAAACAGAGAGAGATGTCCTGAAAAACAAATAAATGGCAATATTTGGTTCATTTTTTTTTTTTTTTCTCTAATAGCCCTCCTAAGTGTTTCTATGGCTCTGGAAGTCATGGATTGTTTGCATATTCTTCTTTGCTGTCAGAGATTGCTCCCCAGCCACATTGTTAGAAAGTACAAATATACCGGATACAGACAAAGACACTTCAGGGTTTGGTTAGAAACCTACAAGAGGTAGAGAAAAGAAGAAAGAACTTGTAGCTACAAATCTCCCCTTGTTTTTGTGTCCGTATCTTTCAAAAACATAAAGATCTGATGTTCATGAATATTGTCTTACGAAGGTGAAAGATGCATGACTGAGGAAAATTGTCGTTGAGAACAATGTCTTTAAGGGAAGTCTACAACTGTAAGAAAAAAAAGGAAAAAAGAAAAAAAAAAAAGAAAAGTCAAGAGAACTGGGAACACATTGCAAAGAGGCACAACTGTATATGGAGGGTTATGTAGAGAATCATACATATTATAGGTAGAAGAAAAAAGCTTTCCTGTAAAGCAAAAAATGTTTCAGGAGGCTATGCAGAATGTTTCCCAGCAATCAACTCTGTGAATACCCTTCTGCCCAAAGAGTTGCTTTGATCACCAAGAAGACTGAGAGAAGACTTGATAGGAATGTTTAAATACTGTTGTTTTCAACTGAATGGAGAACACACTGTTAAAGAACTAATGTTTTTGCATTTCTGGTGGAGGTCGAACAACTTAAAGTTACCTAAAATGTGGGAGAAATCAAGTAAGGTCAGACTTGATCTTGCTGTGAGCTTATGAAGTGAAAAATTTAAGCCTGTTTTTACTGCCAAAAAGGAAGCAAAAAGACCAAAAAAGAATTAAAAAAAAAAAAAAAGAGAGAAAATTCCTTTGTCAGGTCACTTTCTAGCTGCCCTTCAGGTCATTCTGTCCTAATTATGCATCTTCTGATGTGGACACCTGCTCAGTGGGAACTGTGCTGAGCTCACTAATTCATTTCACAGCATCTCTGGTGGGTAACAAAGTCCAGGCCATGTGCATGCAGACACTGGGTTCACTGCTGAGAAAAAAAGACTTTGGGGATGATGTTCAGATAATTTTT
>VXBO01000970.1:402294-477338 GCA_013400135.1 Rhinoptilus africanus
TTTTTTTTTGCTAAAAGCAGTTGTCACAGCAAGAGTACATTGTTGATAAACTGCCTGATTCAGTCAGGAGGGGGATGCAGAATCATAGATATGATGATTTTTTGAGGTATTTAGCTAGCCAGAGGGAGTGAGTGAGGGAGTGAGACACCCTGAAATCTCTAAGCACTTTGCCATTTTTCCATCATATCTGAGAACATTCTCATTCTTCATGTACTTACTCAGCTAACGTCTCTATAGTATCCTTTCTGGATCCTTGCTCCTAAGACTTACTCATTATATTCTAACTCTCAGTTGTACCATGTCTTTCACTTGAGTGTATTACTTTTTTGTATCTCTGTAGTATCATCCTGTCATGTCTACTGGAACTTTTTTCTCTGCCCAGTAATCAAAAGGTCCTTTTTCTGACTTTTCTGAGGTGGTTGCATGACCTGAATACAGAAAAACTGCCTGATTTATTTCTCTTTTAAAGGCTATAGGTCTTTCTCTTGGCATTTTTTGAGTGTCTGTGTCTGACAATAAAGCAGGAAACAGGCAAGGAGCTGTTATTATACCCATTTTAGGAAACTGGGGCAGAGAGAGGGAAAGAATGAGAGAGCAACTGTCTCCATGAGTCACCCAAAGATGACAGGACATTAAAGTCCAGTCTGTAAAGTCACAGGATACCCTAAACCTAACCACTGAGTTTTCCTTCTATTCAGCAAATCATGAATGACATGTTCTGGTATTAACCTATGCTAAAGCAATATTTGATGTGGTGGTTGAAGACTCCATACCTTGTTTTACCCTTTTGTCTTCTGCTGATTTTTTCTCATAGCATTAAATAATTTCACCTATGTGCAATGTTTGAGGTGAAACATGGTACAGAGAGTTTATAGAATAATAGAATCACAGAATACCAGGTTGGAAGGAACCTCAAGGATCACCTGTTCCAAACTTCCTTGGCAAAATCACAGTCTAGACAAGATGGCCCTGCACCCTGTCCAGCCAAATCTTAAAAGTGTCCAACATTACAGAACCCACCATTTCTCTGGGGAGATTATTCCAATGGCTGATTGTTCTCATTGTGAAAAATTTTCCTCTTGTGTCCAATCGTAATATCCCCAGGAGTAACTTGTACCTATTATCCCTCATCTTTTCCATGTGATTCCTTGCACAAAGGGAGTCGTCTGCTTCTTTGCAGCCACCCTTTAAATACTGGAATATGATGATAAGGTCTCCCTAAGTCTTTTTTTCTCAAGGCTGAACAAACCTAGTTCTCTCAGCCTTTCCTCATATAGCAGGCTTCCTGGTCCTTTGATCATCTTGGTGGCCCTTCTCTGGACTCCCTCTGGCCTGTCCACATCTTCTTTATATAGTGAGGACTAAAACTGAACACAGTATTCCAGGTGTGGCCTGACAAGCACTGAGTAGAGTGGGATAATGACTTCTTTATCTCTGCTGGTGATGCCCTTGTTGATGCAACCAAGCATCCTGTTGACTTGCTTTGCCTTTGCAGCACACTGTTCACTCATAGGGAGCTTGGTTTTCATCGGAACCCCCAGATTCCTTTCCACAGAACTGTTCCCCTGCCAGGTAGATCCCAGTCTGTGCTGCACTCTTGGATTATGTTTTCCCAGGTGGAAGATCTTACACCTGTCCTTGTTGAACTTCATAAGGTTCTTGTTAGTCCACTCTTCCAGCCTATAGAGGTCTTTCTGCAGGGTGGCTCTCCCTTTGAAGCATCTACTTGCCCACTCAGTTTGGTATCATCAGCAAAATTCATCAGGGTACACTTGATCCCATCATCCAGATCACTTAAGAAGATATTAAAGAGTGTTGGGCCAATGTTGATCCCTAGGGGACCCCACTTGCGACAGGTTGTCACTTTGAAAAACAGGTATTTACCGTCACCCTCTGGATGCAACCTGTCAGCCAGTTCCCCACCCACTGCACAGACTTGTCCAGATTGTAACGCATGTCTAGGAGTCAAGCACGATTTGCTCTTGGTAAATCTGTGCTGGCTGTTCCCTTCATTTGACCTGTGATGGCCCCCAGGAGGATTCGTTCCTTAACATTCCCAGGGACTGAAGTAAGACTGATGGGCCTATCATTTCCTGAATCCTCCCTTAAGACCCTCTTATAGATGAGGGATGACACTATACTTCTTCTAGTCTTGTGGGATGTCCCCCAACCTCCATGACTTCTCAAAGATTATGAAGGGCAGCCTCGCAATGTCAGTCAGCTCTCTTAACACCCTCCGGTGGATAACGTCAGGTCAAGCTCCTATAATAGTTCATAGACCACTTTTGCTGGCATTGGATCTGTGTTTGCATCAGCCTGGATTTTTGTTCCCAAAGCCTGGGGCCCAACAGTGCTGGTAAAGACAGAGGTGAAGAGAGTATTGAGAACCTTTGCCTTTTCAGTGTTGCTGTAACTAATTCACCTCTCCTGTTTAACAGGAGGCCAATATCTTCTTTCTGGTTGTTGTTTACGTTTTTCTAGTTTTTGATATCTCTATCCAATTTCAATTCCAGACTCAGAAGCTTGTAGTTAAGCCAAAGATGGGTGTCTCTTTCTCCACCTTCTTCCCTTACCTTTAAGGGGATGAACTGGTTTTGTGCTTCCAGGAGAGCATTTTTGAAAAACTCCCAGCACTCACTAGCTCCTTTATCCTCTGTGGAATCTTCCCACAAAATCCTTTCCAACTGAGCCCTGAGCAAGCTGAAGTTTGCTCTTCTAAAATCTAAAACCTTTGTCTTAGTACTAACCTTCTGCGTGCATACGTAGATGCCTTACAATCTCCTGGCTGATTTTGTCCGAATTCTGCTTCAAATATCAAATCAGCCTTTTGCATTTGGAGCAACCAAGTATCTGTGAATAAGTTTTGATAGTGACATGAATAAGGAGGACACATTATCCACCAGAATCAGAGCAATTCTCTTCTGAGTCTAGTTGGAAAAATATAGGATGCTAGTGGTAAAACAAGATCAAGGCCAATGTTAAAGGCTGGCTGAACAAGGAAAGTCCTTGAGCCCTGTGAGCCTCACAGCACCAAGGAGTCTTTCCATTGAGCGAAGCTGGTGGAGGAAAACTACTGTAAGAAAGCTAGGGGAATATTGCATTACCTTTTCCGTTCATGGTGATATATTGCTTAAAAGTCATCCTCTGAAATGCATCTGAGAAATTGAAAGAAAAATTGTTCCTGTGTATTTTTTTGAAGTGGGCTGAGCAGAAAGAGAGCAAATTAATTCCGGTTGTGAGTAGTGCTCAAGTAAATTGATTTATAGGTAATTTTTATATTTGAAAATTAGTAATTAGAAGCACAGAGTGCTGCACAGAGTGAACTTCCCTAGGTAACAGTGTAGGTCTGGAATCACACCCAGGGGTTCCTAATCCCTGTTTTTGCTATCTGCTCAGTAAAGGTGAACCTGAGAAACACTAGGACATACTTGATCTATGGAGGGGTGCATTCTGTTTTCCTAACATCATAAACTGGCTGAAAGTCACTTAAAATTTGTCCCAAACTCACCTAAAACTCATTTCCCATGAACTTGGCATCAGGCTCCCTAGAGGGTATCCTGATCATGTTTCATCATATTAGGCATCTGTGAGGCTACTAAAACTTTAGTCCCTGCATGCAGAGATCCAGGAGTTCAGATATTACTTATGTTAAAAAGCAGAAAAACCCATAGAAGATAATCTGAATTCTTGTTCCCACCTCCCCTTTCTCCTCTCATATACCTGCAGGTGCTTCTGAAATAGAAATCTTTTGGATGCCTCCCATGGGAGTCAGTGGGGGAAACGTTGTCTCCTGGGAGATTCAGGCGCCAGCTCTTTGGGGATGTTCAGATTGTATGTCTAGACGAGATAACATCCTTCTCTGAACCCTGGAGCTAACCCCAGGGGGACCCATTATTCATGTATAAAACACCAAGTGAAACTTGCTGCATACAGCTTCCTTTTTCTTTCCCTCCTCCCCGTGGGAATTCGCTTGGTTTAACCCTTCCATCCCTATGAGGCAGTGGCTTCTCTGCTCCAAGCCATGACTGTTTATCCTTCCACCCTTCAGGGCTCAGGACTCTGCACCTGCAAAAACAGCGTGGCTGGCTGAACAAAGCCAGGTGAGCCTTCAGCATCGGCTTTAATGTGAAGTCCAAACCCAGAGAGACCTCCTCCTTTCCCCATGGAGAATAACAGCTCTTGGACTAAATCTTCAGCCCTGCCTATAGTGCCCAGACAGCGCAAAACACCTGGCATTTTGTCCTAAGAAAGCACTTGGAGTTGCTCCTGAGATAGAGGAATATTCAGAGAGTAAAAGAGCAATAGAGATACGCAAGGCGCAGAAGGAATACAAGACACTTTATTCTGATCTGCTTTCAGTAACATCATGCCCCTAGAAAGTCTCATTAGCTAGTGTAACTTTGGAAAGGATAAGGAATGGCTTGCATTCTGGGTGACAACAACTGGGGATAAAGCATCTCCCAGAACTAAGGAATGTGTAAAACCAGTGAATGCCATCCAGACATGCACTTTTCCCTTTCTGGACTAACCAAAGGGCTGCACACATCTCTCTCATGTTTGCCATGGCCATGGATAGGCCATGTACAGACGTTACTGATTTTACATAAACTAGTCTGATAGTACAAATTCATCAGCAGATATTCTTTAGTCTGGTTTTGACTTTTTTTTTTTTTACTTAGTGTCCAGCACTGAACTGTGACATCCATCAGTTTCTTGCAAGTTCCTTACTCCTAAGTGGAGGCCAATTTAGTCTCTCTGCTTTCTGATTCTCCTCAGCACATTGTCGTTTTTGCCTAAGTGTTCAAGTTTGGACTATAATGAGCAGAGTAGGAAAACACAAATCAACACAGAAGTGTCTCCCTGCAAAGATCTGCTTTGATCTGTATCTTGCAGCATGGAAAGAGACATCTGTCCACAGCAACATTTGTTCCAACAGCTCAGCTGAAAGACACAAGAGAGTTGTGTGTCTTCATGAGGTCAGGTTGGCGGAGGAGAGGTGACTGCTGTATCTGCAAATTATCTCCATCTTCCATATTACTGATCATGCGTATCTATTTATGAAAGGCACTTGCAGTCAACAGTAGCAGAGTCCTGCTCCCTGTTATTGCATCTTGGCTCTGAGTTGGAAAAGTCACTTATAGGCAGGTGGTGTGTTTACACTGTGTGGATCCAGCACCTCTCTCCATTTAGATAGACAATGAAAGGACAAGTGGCAATGGAGGAGAGATAAGAGAACAGGATTCAGTAGACATAAATTATAGTTATTGAACAAAACAACAATCTGGTTTTTTTTTTTCCTTTTCTTTTCCTGTGCATTGAGAACTACAGGGTTTTCACAGTATCACATCTGATTCATCACAGTGATAGAGGCCCATGGCTAAATCAGAGTAGTCCAATTTTTGCTAGTATCAATGTATAAAATTAAAACACTTTTTATAAATGTTTCTACATTTAGAAAGAGGTGGGATGGTGCACTCCTATGACATGAGAATAGTGAACTCAGATCCCAGTCCATTAGTAACTAAGCATGGTTTTAAACAACTTCAATGAAGGATAAATATTTTGAAATCAGTAGGCCTGGATAACTTGCACCCAAGAGTCCTAAAAAGGTTGTCTGAAGAGATCTACAGCCAGGTCATTTTGGTTTTGAATAAATCTTGGCCTACCCAGTAAATTCCCATAGATCAGAGCAGCTAATTTTGTGCCAATATTCAAAAAGGCCAAGATGACCCAACTAATAGTAAGTCAATTAGCTTGGCACCAGCCTTAGGCAAAATAAAAAAAACAACCCCCCCAAAAAATCCCAAACCACCCAAACCCACAAAAACACAGGAGTCAAATAATTAAAAATTAGAGAACAAACCTACTTAATGTCTGTCAACATGGTTTAATAGAAATGGGCCATGTAGAACCAACACAATTTCATTCTCTGATGAGATCACAAGTTTGGTTAGCAAATGTCACTGTGGAAAGATAATGGACCATTGTAAGGACTTTATCTTGCCCAACACACTCATTTCAAAAACAAGTCTAATTCAAACAAATTCCACACTAAATGGGAGCTGATTAAACAGCTGTACAACAAAAACTTATTAATCGGGGCACTTTTACAAATGAAGATTTTCTGGAGAAGTTAGAACAGGAGATGTGGGAATCAAATCTTTTCCCAGTGTTATCCAATATCTTGGATAACAGATCAGATAAAGCTGTGAAGAACTAGCAGGAATATTCACTGTTTTTTTTTTTTTCATTTTTTAAAAAGCACAGAACAATCCTCCCACACACAAACATTCCTACCATGGAAGAAAATAATGAAAAAGAAAAATGGGTAAAAATCTGAATCTTAGCCTAATTATAACTTGGTTGAGAACAAAAACAATATTTCAGCCCCTCACGAGATGTTCTGATGATATTTTTGTCTTTTGAAAGTGAAGTGAGACTTTGATTAAAAAGGTAGAGATGCAGTGATCCAGATGCATGATAAACTGAGCCTATTCAAGTGAAGTGGACACATGGCAACAAACAAATAATTTTGGAGATAGCTTCAAAACAACCCACTGTTTTCTGAAAAGTGGTGGCTCTAAAAGGGTCATAGTGGGCAAGTAACTGAACATGTGGAAAAACTGTACTCAGAGAGCAGTTATCAATGGTTCACTGACAATATGGAAGGATATAGGAGTAAAGTTCTACAGGGATTTGTTTCTGCTTCCTGTGCTAGTTATTATTTTCATTAATGACTGAATGATGGAATATAGAGATTTGTTATTAAGTTTGCAGATGACACAAAGCTGGAAGTAAATATAAATGCTGGAAGGCAGGACAACAGTTTGGTATGATATGACAAATTGGAGAAATGATCTGAAAGAAAAAAAATTGCTTTTCAGTAAGAATGAGTACAAAGGTTCATTCCTTAGGCAGCAATTATCATTTTCCCAAATAAGGGGTGCGTAATGCTCTTTGGGTAGTGGGGATCTGGAGTTGCAGAGGAGCATAATCTGAACATGAGTCAACAGTGTCATAGTATTGCAAAAAGGACAAACAGCGTGGGATGTATAAACACAACTGTTGCCTGCAAAATATGTGCAGCAATCCTTTCTTGCAGCTCAACACTGATAAAGCCTTAGCTGGAGGCTTTTCCAAAGTCCTATGGGTAATTTTGGACCTGTGATGTCAAACAAGATGCAGATCGACTGGAGGAAGTTGAGAAGCAAGTGATAAGGTTGGAGGAGTAGAAAACATGACCTGGAGAAAGAGATGTTATTTTTCCTAGACTGTGGGTATGTAAAAGGATGGTGCAGAAAGGAAATGGGTGCTCTGTTTCTCCATGCTCTTGACAGAGCAAAGATGTGGCTTAACAGGAGAGGATCGCAGATAGGAATGAGGAAAAAAAGCTATCTAATGAGAAGGTAGTGAATCACAAGTGCACTGCCTGGCCTGTTGTTCCCCTGGGAGGATTACCAGAGGGCTTTTAGAACAAATTAGAGAAACATCTGTAGGGGTAAAACAGCTGGAATTGATCTTGAATTAGGGCAGGGAAATGGTGTGGAAAGGGATCTTAAAACCCCTCTAATTTATGGACATTTTAATGAACGAAACAACGCAGTAGATGTTATAATAGTACAGAAAGGGGTGCTTATTAGAAGTATAGTCATGACTCTTAATACAGGGATGAGCTCTGTATGCAAATGGTGCCGCTACTTTTGCTTTCTTCAGCAGAATTGTGTAGATTATGAGAGAGAAAACAGATTTCATTGAGGCTCAAGTTTTGCAGGGGAAATGTAAGCTATCTGTGAACCTGATTCCCGTTTAGGTAATAGTTTCAGTCAAAGGAAGTGGGAATTTTTTAAAATTACTGAAAAATTTTGTTTTGACATCATCAAATCAAGACATTTTATTTCTTGCTTTGAAATAATATTTTACTTTAAAGTATATATTTTTAAAGACAGAATTTCTTAATAGAAAATTTAAAAAGTGTTGAATGACTTCAAAGCCCAATATTTTTTTATTGGTCAAAAATTAATTTAAGGATTTTGTTCTAAAAAAAAAAAAAAGAAATGTGAAAAAAATTAGCTCAGTCCAAAATAAAATGGTTTTTCCAGCAATATTTTGTTTGGTGATGGAACAGAAAAATCTTATTATTGCCTAGTTCTATTTGTCAAGCCTTGTGACACCTGGGAGAGCCTTGATTCATAGCAGCTGTGCACCAGCCCATTTTAACTACTTCTTTTAGGATGGTCTTGATTAAGAATATTCTCTTTCCTTTGGGCTGCAAATTCTTTCTCTCTGGTCTATTAACTTGTAGCAGCCAGGGAGGTAGCTAGTACATTCTTCTGCTTCTTAATATCACCGAGAGAGATATAAAAAGCAGTGAAAAAATTGGCAAGGGTGAAGACAAGGACCTCGACAGCCCAATAAAAGAGAAAGCAGATGAAATGCAGTGGTCTCTGATACCTAGGAAAGGATGGTATTATTTTTCTTTAGATGTCAAGCTCAATGGATCTATGATCTGGCAACATATTCTTTCCCTTCTTTCCTTCTTTTCCATCATATGCATCTTGTGGAAGGTATCTCCTGTCAGGTGTACTTAATTTGCCACTCTTCAGTGAGGAGCAAAACTGTCCACTCTGCCTGCAAGCAGGATTGTAGCAAGTAGCTTCATCAAGCCGCCTTCCGCTTTCTTCTCTAACCAATGCTATCCACAGCCTACTGATGTGGGCCACAGGGCTTGTGGGGCTTTTTGAGCCCTCAAGTTGCCCTCTGCTTGCCTGTTTTCATCTCCTCCAGACCCACCTCTCAGTCAAGCATCTCCATGAAGAGACTTTTCTTCCCTCAGTAACTGGGCTGCTGTTCTTCAGTTAAGAGCCTACCTTTGAAGTGAGGGCATCAGAATTTGTCCAACAGCTGCAGAGACTCATGGAGTACACTTTATGGTAAGAAACCCTGTGAGGTGTTGCCTCTGTATTTGGGGGCCTATTTTATTTCTTCAGTTGCTAACTTGTGCCTTTAAATGTGAGCACTGAAGAGGGCTCTGCTTGAGGCAACTTCTTTGTAGTTGATTTATTTATTTTTGGTTTTTTGAAGTACAAGGTGCCTGTCTTCTCTCAGGCAACACATGTAAAATCAACTGAGTTGGGTCTTGCTTGCACCAGAACTTACTGACACCAGCTGTGAAGCTCTAGGGGTATCAAACCAACAAAAACATGCACAGAACCATGCCCTGTGCCTTTCTAGAAATCTTACAAGACTGAATCTAGGAAAAGGAGCATTTAAAAAAATTCCCTATGTCCCCTTCCCAAGCAAATCTGCAAAGCCTATGTTCCTTCTCCAATGCTTATTGGACGTGGCTTGTCTTCCACAAACAAGGGCAATGAATCCAATTATTTGTCTTTGAACGACTGCAGTTGTCATTTAATTCTGTGGCCTGTTAATTCAATGACCCCAATTCATTTTAGCTTGTCCAACATACTATGGAAAGGGGATAGTTTTGAAGGCTTCTAGCAGCAAGCCCACTTTAGATCCAGTCCAGGGATTTTTCATGAGCTATATTTTCTGAGTGATTCCTCCAAGTCCAAGTCATGGAAATAACCTGTTCTAGTGGGCGACAGAGTCTCAACTGCAGATGAAGTGTCTCCAAGTGTTCGCAAGGATTTACAATCCCAGTAATTCTCGTGTTGCCCACCATTCCCTCTACTGATTTTACTGCCTGTTGCTGCATCTGATTGTATCCACTCTGTGAGTTTTGTTTAGACTCTTGTTAAATATCATAGAATCCATGTTAACCATGTTAAGACACAAGAACGAACAAATAACTTTGCCCAGAGCAGAAGGAACTGGTTCAGATCATCAAGGTTATTTCCTACCACCAGTGCTGTTGTTTCGAGGACATGTGCCACTCTCGATCACAAGATAATACGGATGATTTTGGATGATGGCAGGACTACTTTGTCCTCCTGACCTCTATCACCTTGCTGAATTGTTGAAGGACCTTAGAGGTAAGCTGTGACAATGATGTAAAACTATACTTGAGTAAATGGGGGCATAAATTGTTCTTCAGAATGGCTTCAAAAGGAAAGAACAAACTCACCCAGGCCAGCAAAAGAATTCCTGAGCATGAATCTGGCACTGGACAGGGTGTATATGTTTCATTATAAAATCTATGTGAATACAGTTGATGGCACGGAATGTCTCTCCACAATATAATTTATATCTCCTATGACACTGTATGCTGCTTCATTTATCTTTGAATTAAAAAAGCAAGTAATTCAACCTACCTGAGAGCAAAAGCAAGGTGCAAGAAATCTCTGTCTTCAAACAGGATGAGCAAGTGCTAATGAAAACCAAGAGTTCAGTGTGAGTGTGTTACAAAGAAAAACTTTGCCTCTGAAAAGGGTTTTATGTTTCCTTGAATCCAGGAGTAGCTGCATTTGTATCAGCTCCACAGCCTGTCTGATACTGATATGTCTGAGTCGTCTTTGAAAGCCTGTCTTTTTCTTCTGATAGATAAATATAAACCCAGATTATTTTCACCCATCTGCAAGAGAAATCATTATGAAATTAACCAGTGATCAACCAAACCACATGGGGAGCTCAGAAAGGTTTTTTAGGCTTTTTCAAATGGCTGGCTATTCTCTCTCCATCTGGTTGTGTTTAGCTCTGAAATATAATTTTCAGGGCTGATCACTTCTGGGTAGACCATACAATTAAGGTATTTGAAAAACAAACATTTCTAAACCACTGATCGTTTGGGAGATGGCTTAGAAACGACAGCCCATTTTCCAAGAAGATGGTTGGGAAAGGGAACCTGAAAGCTTAAGATAACATTGAAAGGGAAACAGAAGTAGTCCAAGGAGGGAAAAAAAACAAAAGGAGAAAAAAGAAACCAAACAAACAAACCCACCCTCACAAGTATTTTAACTGCTTCTCTAGTACTTTCTGACTAATATTATTTGAATGCTTTAAGGAATCCAGCCTGGTTTCTGTGTATTTCTACGGATTCATGCTGCTACAGGAGGAATGTATTACTGAGAACTGGAACCTGCAACAGTTTGAAAACAGGAGATATTTGCAGCAATAGGAGGAATTTCAGCTCTGTAAATCTTTTTTTGGACCTTACAATATCAAATTTCAAGCAGGAAGGATGGCAGGACTGAAGGCCCAGAAACAAATTTGGACGTGCCTCTCCCTTCTGGTACCCTGCTGATAATTTCTTTTTCCCACCTAAACTCAGCTCATTTTGGCTCACCTCCCACTATCCTCAGGCAGTTGCATTTTTCTTCTTAAACAATTCCAAAACTGTTCATTGCAGAAGATAAGTGCCTGGTGCATTCTCACTTGAAAGATGATTTTAAGACAGGAAATTGGGTAAAGTTCCATTTTGACTATTTTATCAGTTAACCAAGAAGATAGGGACAGTAAAAAATAAAGACCATATGATTCGGCGGCTGGTGCAGGAACACAAGTGTTCAGGAGTGAGCCAGAAATGAACACCTTTGAATTATTTGAGTTCAGATATAGGTGTGAATGCTGCTGTGGCACTACTGTGTAATTCATTTAAATCAAAACAAAAGCAGGACCTACATTTTGGGGAAGGCTCAACCCAGGCCACATATGAACAGGTAAAGCCCATCTCTAGCAATAGTACTGGTATTGTAACCAACGATGTTTTGAAAATAATTAGATAACATAAGGATAGGATATAACTGGATTTCCTTGAAGTCAGTGACCACTTTTGACTGAGGAGAGAAAAGGGTTTGGATCCTGCAAAGGAAGGTGATGGAGAGGCCAGTGTAGAAGCCTCCAGAATGTGAGATAAGCTTTGGCTAAGCCTTTTAATACTTGTATGCTTAAGCAAAGATAACCTCCAAGCTTTTGGCAGCCTTTCCCACAACTAGCTGAAACACAGAAGGACCAGGTAATTATCTGATGTGGTAAGAGTAATTATGGGAAGTGTGTAAAAGGTAAGGCAAATTCTACCTGACACCAAGGTTTGCTCTCACATCTGCAATTTTCATACCCAGTGTGAGTTCTTTCCCTTCCCTTTGGAGTTTAAGGTTTGCTGAAATGCATCTACTGGTGGGGGGAGCCTTAGCGTGGCTTTGCCTCCTTCACAGTCAACTCTCCAAAAAGCTGGAACGTCATGGGCTTGCGAAGAATGGGGAGTCAAATCCTGGCTCTTTCTCCCAGTTTGTTAATAGTATGGAGAGGTTGTAATAATGCTTAATTTCCCTTTTTTTTTGAACTGTTGTTACTCAGAACGTGGTTATAGCCAAATCCACAGAGCTAGACCTCCCCAGACTTTGGGAAGACTGCATCCCAGCATGTCAGCTCTTCCAAGCAGTGTGCAGGAGTTGTTGAATCCCTGGAAAGCACCTAGGGAGCTTCCATAAACATCTTTTAAAATTATAATGATAGTTAATGACCTAATTTCCTAGCCAGCCAAAATACCTGCAGAATCAAAGTCCCATATCTGAATTAATCTAAACTCCTGGGAGGTTTTCTTCTGGACTTAATCTTCACAATTGCTGCTTTCTGTCTGGCATTTTTTGGGCAAAATCAAGACCTCAGTTTAGATACCCACATAGTCACAGGTAATTACTTATTTTCTCTAAAATACCAGAGACTGCAGTATTGTGTAACAAGAACGGGTCTCAAGAGAAACACTATTTTACTGCCGTCCAATTAGGCAAATGTATGTGCAGAACTTATTGTATAGACAGCAGTCAAGCCTCAAAAAGTTTCATCAAAAAGAGAGTATATGTCCTTCTGCATGTCTTGTTCCCATTATAGTTATGTTCTTCTTAATTTCCAACCCAAAATATCTTTGCTGTAAATTGGGATCTTTTACCCTCATCTTTTCATCAGTTGCTATAGTAAAAGAGTCACCATCAAACTCTACAACAACTTGCCACATACTGAAAGATAAATTATCATGTCCCTCCACTGTTATTTTTTTTCCTTTCCTCTTTTAACTGGCTTGTAGTATGAGTGATTCCTGTATTTTACCTATAACTTCTGCCTGTTCTAGAGAGACATACAAGTTGCATTGCCATAAGTTCAGAGCGAGACCTATCTATGTGGGACGCACTAGGGAAATCTATGCAAACTAAAAAATCAGCACATTCTGCCTGCTCTTGCAAGACAGCCTTTTGTGGTGAGTTCCTCATAATTATCAGTTAATTGTTGTCGATCTCATGTTGCCAAGAATTTGAAGATGTGAAGATTGGATGCTGGTACACTTTCCAGCTTACTGGGTACTTAGCTATTCCAGAAAAGACTTCAGCACTGCCCTGCAGCCACATGCCCCTAAGCCTGTGTTGAAGCATAACTGACATTAACGGGGTTTCTGACTTGTGATGTCATCTCTCTTTCCTAGTTATACTGGATAGAGTTGATTGGTTTGATTTAACCTTCCTTTTCCTGGAATATCCTTAGTTAGCATCTGTGTAGCTAAAAAGAAGTCCCTAAAAGTGCATGTAATGTTGTCCAATGGCCTGAGACATGGATAGAAAGTATTAATTCTAACCTAATGTGAGGAAGCATGTTTTCCCCTTCCTTGACTTCAGTTTTCTGTGACCATCAGTACATGGCAGGTCCCCTTTGTGCAGATGGCTTCTGGTTTTGCTGGCCAGTCTTTCTCTGCTAGCACTTACGTAATTTTGGTGAGAAGACAAGGATTTGAGACCAGCTCTGGGCAGTAACCACTGGGCTATTTACATGCCATGTACCAGAGAACAGGTCAGCCATCTCCAAAATTGTGCCAGTGAGATGTGGTGAATGTGGTTTGAAAGTCCCCACACCTCACTCAGTGGGAACACATGCTGTGCAGGAACTTGAGCAATATCCTGGCGTGCATCCTTCCTAGAAGCAGAGCCATTTCTCATGGACCCTCAACAAATTCTTCCTCTGCACCCAGAGAAGCTTCTCCTTTGTGGAGCTTAATCATAGAATCATAGAATGTGTTGGGTTGGAAGGGACCTTTAAAGGCCATCTCATCCCCTGCAGTGAGCAGGGACATCTTTAACTAGATCAGGTTGCTCAGAGACTCATCAAGCCTGGCCTTGCATGTCTCCAGGGATGGTGCCTCCACCACCTCTCTGGGAAAACTGTTCCAGTGTCTTACCACCCTCATTGTAAAGAACTTCTTCCTAATGTCTCATCTAAACCTACCCTGCTCTAGTTTAAAACCATTGCCCCTTGTCCTAGCACTACATACCTTTGCAAACAGCCCCTCCCCAGCTTTCCTATAGGCCCCCTTCAGGCACTGGAAGGCCACCGTAAGATCTCCCCGGAGCCTTCTCTTCTCCAGGCTGAACAGCCCCAGCTCCCTCAGCCTGTCCTCACACCAGAGGAGCTCCAGCCCTCGCATCATCTTTGTGGCCCTTCTCTGGACCTGCTCCAACAGGTCCATGTCCTTCTTGTGCTGAGGACTCCAGAGCTGGACATAGGATTCCAGGTGGGGGTTTCACGAGAGCAAAGTAGAGGGGCAGAATCATGCCTCTCAATCTGCTTGCCACCATTCTTTTGATGTAGCCCAGGATGCAGCTTAAGGACAGATCAGTTTTACAGTCTAGTCACTAAAATCTCTGCACAGTTTGATTTTTAGTTATAACTTAATTAAAATGTTATCATCTTCCCTGTACCTTTAGAAACTCTTGCATTTCCTCTGACTGGCCCATGTAGAGAAGAGCAGTTTCTCTTACTAAAATGATAAAAGTGCATGATGATATTTATAGTTTCACAGGTACTTAATCTGTTTCCAAATTACAGATGAGTATTTTGTACATTTGCTTAAGAACACATCCATTAGGAGAGGAAGTCACATAAACTACATACATGTTATGTTTGTATTCAGCTTTGTTTTAAAATCCACCCAAATGTGAAATTATATGCATTGTACCCAGAAAAACAATAAGGAAAAAAAGATCATCTATAGACTGTTAGTGTTTTGTAGTGAATAAAATAGATTCCTATAGCCATGTGGAACTCATGAGCTCAAATGTACCACACCATGGATTATTCTTTATGCAATTGTATTTACATTTATTTGGTAACATTAAAAAATACAGAGGGATCCAATCAAATCTCTAAAACAGCAGGACATTAGGAAAGAGCCAGCTTGGACAACCAAGTCCAGGACTTGATTAGCTGTCTGCTTTGGTACATGTGAAATTGATTTTTTTTTTTTTTTTGCTCGCTACCATTGTATCTTTCCCCTTTTTTCAATACAACCCAGTTTTCCTGGCCTTGATCATAGTGAATCACCAGGAACTCAAACACTCAGCCAGCGTACGTGCTACTTTATCTGCATTGCTTTATGAATTTGCAGGTGCCAGAATCAAGTTCAAGTGCTTCTTATCTTCAATTTCACAAATATATATCTATGTATGTATATACACAAATATGTATATATATATATGTATTTATTAACCAGGAGTGGCTCTGTAGCCCAGTGTATTTCTCATTTAGGATGAAGACTTTTTAATCTATTTGCTTATACAAATCTTCTGACTTTTTCTAAAAAAATAGTAATTCAATGTGTATTCTCCATGAACTGTATTCATTTAGTATTAGTGTTACTGTTGAGTCAGATACTGAAGTCCTTTCTTAAGCTGTGAGTTTTGTTTGAGTGAAGACATCAGATTTTAACCCCTGTACAACTTCAGCTTTTGTGTAATTCATTGCAAAATATTTTTAAACTAGTTATATCTAGCTATTAGTGGTGAAATGCCATGATGAGTGGGATGAGACACAAGTAATCTGAAAGACTGCACAGTAACATTTTTCTGTGAGATATGACAGGGAACAAACAACGTTACACCTTCAGTGAAAGTTTGTGTAAAAAGAATCAACTTACAATGCTGAAAAAAATCTTGATGCAGGGTTTAGTAAAGTTTCATCTTGACGCCAACACTAAAGGGGCCCATCTTTGAAAAATCTACCACAGTTGCTCAGAGCAGGCCACTGACAGAGAAATGGACGGTTGAATTTGAAGCTGAAAATAACTTCATGACAGTATAGACTTTGGATTTGCAGTGTACTCTAGGATTGACTGAAAACTACACTGACTCAGTACTGGTCACTGCCCTGAACTGGTCAGGCAGCTGGACTAGATGATTGTTGCAGGTCCCTTCAAACTGAAATAGTCTTGTCTCTTCTCTTCCATGCAAAGTACTGAGAAAAAACACCCATATACTCAGTACAAGACCGTTTCTTGACACCAAGCTAAATATTCACCCTAGTTTTTCCACAGAGTTCATCTTCATTGCTGTGTGACCACAAGACACACCAAACGTGAAAAAGCACAATCCACTTGACGATTCAAATAAAGAACACTGGATAGGGCTGTGGGGCAGGATATAGTTGTTATCTTGATGTGCTGAGAATGGCTTCATCTGTGCAGCTGTGTGCATCTGGCGCTAAGCACCCACTGTGCAGGTACAAGTCCCAGTTCTAGTCATCCCTGCACAGCTGGGCAAAAAGGTGGCTTAGTAAAGGTGTAAAGAAATCAAAAAAAAAAAAAAAAAGAAAGAAAAAAGAAAAAAAGAGGTTTGTGTAAGAGATGTGATGAGACAGACCCTTATTAATGTTGGCAAAGATTTTAGTGTAGCTTTTAGGGAAATAACGATTTTTTGGGTTGTGACTGGCTTGCTGAGCACTTCCCTTGTCATATAATTGCCCATGAAATTGCTGCCCATACGGTTAAAATATTAAACAGGATAACATTACACTTTTTAATCCACAGCTGAGACAAAGCAGAGATCAGGAATAATCCTGCTCAACAGCACCACGTTTACTGTCTGATGTGGGAGATGTTGATTAGCTTTTAAGTAGAAACACATTTTTTAAAGTTACATAAACTGACGCTCAGATTTCCCCCTCCCCCTTGAAAAGAATTAAACTAAATATTATGAGAGATTAAAAAGTTCTTCAGTCCTTTGGTTTTGGGGGGAAGGGGGTGCACCTGCAGCTGGGGTTTTCCTTTCCCTTGCTCCCAAACTCATCACTCAGTGAAGCATATTTCTGCAGTGCGTCGTGTATAGGATCACACATTCAGAACCTGACTCAGCTGTTACTCAGTACTTCCTCTGGCAAAACCAATGGAAATTTGCCTGAAGGAAGACTGGGGTTGAGTGAAAATGGCAGGAGATATGAGGAATTGAGACACAGAAACTGGAAGGAGAAAGGATCTCCTACCTCCTTCATGACCCATAATGACCTGTCCCAGCAGCTTTGCTCCTTGGGACATCCCTTGCTGGGCACTGGATAAATTCCTGCTGGTTTTCTTATCTTGATCTGGCCTCTCTTACATAGAGCTGCTTTTTGGATATAATCCTTGGACCCACACTAAATCAACAAAATGTTGTCTATTGCTCTTTATGCAGGTACCAAAAGGCAGGGCATGAGCCCTTCTATGAGGGGTTTCTGGTTTTCCTTGCTACCTGTTGTCCTGTATGCAGATTGTGCCAGAAATTGGTCTTGGGTACTAGCAGGAGAAATAACTTGAGAGAACAAAATTCCCCGTTCTTGGTCATATTTCTGCTTGGAGCACAATGAGTAAGGTCCTGGGGCAAAATGTTCCTGCTGTGGTCCTTCAGGTAACATACAGAAATCAACAGAGTAAATCTATGCTAAAAATACATTTTAGAAATGTTCTTAATTTAACATAGCTAGCCTAAGTTAGTCAACAGTGTTTAGAACACTAGTGAGCCAAAACAATTTAGAATGGTTTGGATTAGGCCAATAAAGGATCCTAAAGTTGAATTTGAACCTCCGTTATAAGCCATCTCAAGTTAAGGATACTGCTTATTTTCCATTTTCTTCCCCTCTCCATTCTTTTTTTCTTTGAAGTGTAGACATTCCTGCCAACAGGCACCTAAATAAAATTGGAGGGATTTTTCAGAAGTGCTGAGCACAAACAAATCTAATCAAAATCAGGAAAAGCTGTGGGTGTTCAGAAATTTTGGGTGCCCAAATAGGGATTTGGCTTCAGAGAGTTAGACGCCCTTGTTTGAGAACTTTTGGCTCAAAAATATACTACCCAACCCATTGTACGAGTGTAATGTTCAGTGAAATGTGAAATGTCAAGCTCTGTTTAAACCTCTGGGAAACTAATAAAGTCCATGTACATTTCTGCAGCATTCACCTGGGAAACTGGCCCTTTTTCATTTCTTGCAATTACTTATGAAACAAGACTCAGTGTAAGAATCATAATGTTGCTTTTTTGACCATTTTTTCTCTTTCTGTCTCTTTTTTTGTTTTTTGGGTTTTTTTTTTCTTTTAACATATATACATGTTTATTTCTTTTCCTTATTTTCATCATTCTGGAATTTCAAGCACATAAGAGATGCCAAAGTAATAGCTTGAAAGCAATTTTCCAGGTTGAACTTGGAGGTGAAAGATTACATCACTCACCAAGACTGGGCTCTGGGGCCAGCTCAATCAACATTACGAAGAGTCTTCTGAGGAGCTGCATCAGCCTTTCTTGCAAAAGTGCTTTGTGTAGCGGGCACAGCTCACTGCTACAAGCTACATGGATATCAGCATAAACCAGAAGACACACCAGAACCTCACTTTGCAGTAACTTTAGACATTCAACTCCTTACAGTGAGGTAGCATCAAGACCAATGTGATCTAAATGACAGTTGGTCCTTTTCAGTGCAGGGAGAAATACTGTGCAGAACAGAGGGGTTTTTTGCTCCCATATCCAAGGCTTCAGTACAAGAGGATCAAGGGCAAGAGGTTGTGATCTTATTGGGTTGTCGTTGGGTTTTGCTTGTGTCAAGAAATAGACTGAAAATGGGGGGAAAGAGAAAAATAGAAAGAAAAGCTGAATTTCAGGCTCTGTCACAACATCCAAGCAGCTGGAAACAGGGTTTGGCTAAAAAAAAAAGGACAAACATCAATCAATACAGATGTTATTTCCAAGCTTCCGAGAGGGTATTGCAATCCAAATTTCTGGCCCAGGAGTCAGACCCTTGCCCAGTAGCAGCTGTGTTTTATGTACCCGATCCCCCCTTAACATTTTCCATTTTAGCCAAGTTTCTCCATACTTCCGCTCTCGCTCTCTGAAATTCAGATGAAACAGCTGCAGGCCACACCATGCCAGGCAACTCCTTCTTTAATTTTTCTCTCTCACAGCAATAATAAAAAAATTAAGCTGGTTGACGCTGCATGAATAAGAAGGTTAATCAAAACCAGACCCTGCTGGTGTCCAGTTCCAGTTCAGCTCAGATGGGTGGCAGGGGCAGAGATGGCTCCATGCAAACTTTTGAATTAAGGTGCAGATGGTTGGACAGGAACTGGGATGCACGGGACTCTGTTGAGAGGTCCCTTGTATTCTAGGCTTTACCAAGGATGGGCTCTGATCTTGTTGGTGCTCTTCGCTCTGTGCAGAACATCTGGCTCCTCTCCTTTCCTTCCCAACTTCCAGCCTGAGGTGATTGCTCATTGGAAAACCACTTAGCTTGTCACAGCTAAGTATGAACAAGCATTCTCAGAAGAGGCCATCATGGGCCACAGGGAACATATGCATCTATTTATTTTCCATTAGTATTAATTACATTTTAAAAAGCCAGGTCTTTCATCCATCCTTTGGTTGGAACTAGCAGAGGCAAGCCTGTTGCTGGGAAGCACAGTTATTCCTCCTAGTGTGAGCATAGACAGACGCATGTGTTCAGAGGAGAAAGTCCCAAGCCTATGACCCAGACCCAGACCTATGACCAAATGTCTCCATGCTGGACTAATGAGCTCTGAAGTAAATTCCTTTTCCTTAGAGAAACTCAGTGGAAGAAACCATTAAGATGAATTTGGTTTTGAGAAGTGAGAGGCACCTCCATACCCAAGTGAAGTCAACAAAGCCTGCAGATACTTAAAGCATCCAACTCTTAGACCCATAGGCCGGGTTCAGGCCATTAAACACTAAACATTGCACATCTGAAATGTGTGAATCAGGTGTGTAATAGCAGAAGGCTTCCTCTATGAAACAGATATTGGCACAGAAGAGTTCAGACCTTTAATTTTCTAAATTGCACTTCAATTTAGATACTGATGGAACCTACTGTTTCTTAGCACTGCAGTCAGGAAAGTGATGTCCAAGGTCTTGAGATCTCTATTCTTCAATGTGTACCTGCTCTAAATTCCTGTTTCTTGCTCTTCACCTGGAAAAGGCTATAAAAGGCAAAGGCTGCATCCTGCTATGTCTGCATGGAGCCTAACACAGTAGTAATTAATACTAAAAATTCTAAGTAATTAAAGCAGAAGAAAGTGGGGCATTCTTTCCTTTTTCTCTGAGGTCTTGCATGATGTGAAAGCATTAAAAAAGATTTAAAAGAATGTGCAATTTACACATTTCACTGCTGCATATGAAGGAGGAGAGATGAAACAATGAGAGAGATACGCTCCAAAGGTTGATAATACAAGAAAAATTTACCAGCTTGTATTTCAACCCCCAGTGGAGACCACTTGGGCAAAATAAAACAAACCAAATTGAAACAAAACAAAATAATGTATTCATCTGTAATTTGTTGAGGGTCGCTCCCTATGAAAGGAGTACAAGGAAAGTGGACCTAATCATATACATACGATCTGGAAGAAGTAAGGTGTTCTGCAGAACCACTGAAGAACTACTCTGTAGGCATAGCCCATGGGTAGTCAAGGAGAACTACTTTTTTTTTACAGATCCTTCTTGAATTGGCAGACATCTTAATAATATAAGGAAATTCTCACCTTTAGTGGTTTGGACAGATGTCCCAGTAAGAAAACACAAATCACGGAATTTTGTGTAGAGTATCCCAGTCGCCTTCACTCAACATATGTGCCCCGCAGCAGAATCATATGCTCAGTCAGGACCTTGGCAGCTGTTTTTGCTAGCTCAAGTCTCCTGTAAAGAGGAGGCCTTGAACAGTATTAATGTTTTCTGTACTTACCCTCTGGCAGCCCCTAGATTCATCATTAAATTGGTGCATTTCCCAGCTCCTCTGGCCAGGCTCTTTGGCAACAGCAAAATCTCCCGACCTAGTTATTCCTAATCCTCATCCCTGGCAAACTGGCAAAAAAAAAGCTCTGCTGTCCTGAGGATATCTTCAGACCTTTGAGAAGCATTTGTGAAGACCTTTACCCATCTAGAGCCTTCCTTCCTGCTGTGCTAGGGAGAAAGGGAATTCCAGCATAATTTTTTGCAATTCAGAGTCTCTGAAAAGTTGTCCGCAAGCCACCATCTACTGAGGCAAAGGACATTTCATGTGGTTTTGGCAAGGGACTGGCAGTGGAAACCTCCATGATACCTACTGCTACCCAGTGGATGTGCTTGTTTTCCACTTGGAAATATTTTGTTGAGTAAAATCCTGGCTAGGAAAGCTCCCTGACCATCCCTTTTATATTATTTTTCAGAGTAGAAGGAAATGTTATGTTCCTGCAGCATGGCACAATTGCAGAACCTGCCTCTGCCCGTTTCCTCATTAGTTCCCTTAGCAACCAGGCAGATCAGAACATTTCCATACTGAATCCCTCTAGAAGGGATTTATCTAAGTGGGTATTCTTTTCCCAAGAGAACTCACCTCCAGGCTACTCATAAGTTACTTGGTGATAGCTGGGTGACAGGCTCCGCTTTCTCCTTTGTGAGCATATTTTCTCTGTCCTTCAGGACTCCATCTACAATGTAGGAGTAAACAGGACTTTGTGGAGGAACTCTGAAAGGAGGTCCATGAAAACTGATGCAGGTACTAAGGGAGAGTAAATGCCATAAACAAACCCTTGGTTGTCATTCTAAATGTTCGTCTTCAGAGAGACCAGTTTGCATGGCTGGACATTGACATTTAACATCTGTATGTAGGTGCCTACAAGTGTTCATACATAATGGTATTTAAAGTACCCCTACTGATGAGATTTACATTTACTGGATCAAAGATCATAAATTAACACATGTAATTCAGGCAAAAAAATGACACGACACTGATTTCCTAGTCTAGGACAGTTTGCTGCTTGTTGGCTGCTTGGCGTCTTTGTGGATGTTTCTAAATGACAAATGTTCCCTAGAAGCAGAACTACTTCTTGAGCTCCACCAAAGTAAAAGCTAGTGTATCTGTTCTTGTTGTTGATACCAGCTCAGCATGGATGAATGAGTTGTCTATAAAGAGGGGAAAGTTACAGGAACATGACTTTTAAGTTCCTTTCAAATTTGGAATTCAAACCAAAAAGAAAATCCCACAGCTTCATACCAGTTTAACACAGAAACAGAAGTTCTGCTTTTCTTCTCCTCTCTTTTTTTTCTCTTCATAAATTGTAGATTTTTAGACAGTTTGAAATTGTTGTTCTGAAAGAAATTGAAACTTTTTCCCTCCATTTTGGCCTTCAGAAGTCCTAAAAGTTCATTTCAGACTGAAAATATGCAGAAAAATGCTAGTTAAGAGAAAGAAAGTCAATGAAATATCAGTCTTGACACAGACCTGCCTCTCTTTTCTCACACAAAGAAGGTCCTTAAAGAAAACTCCTCCCTTCTCCCCTAAATCCTGCACAGTCCCAGTTTCAGAGGAATATGTCATGCTCTGCTCCCTTTTTCAGCCACAGGAATTGGTGGGGCATCCTCTTTTACAAAACTGCTTGCAGTGGGTGTCACCTTGTACTGTTTGATCACAGGACAGATAAGGAAGCTTGTGATGGTTAGTGAGGCTTGTGTTAGTGCGATGAAGTAGAAGGACTCGTGTGCTCTATCTTGTATCCAGCATAGTGCAGTATAGTGCAAATGCCTAAGCTTAATTTTAAAAAAAAGTCATACAAACAACGGAAATAGCAAAAATCCAAAGCAATAACCACTAGCAACGTCAGCCTCACACACAATTGATTTGCGAGTTACCTGGCACCCACCAGGTTCAGTGAAGCTATCTGTTTTTATCAGCTGTGATTTGGTGGAATTTCAAGTATTTTGCATGAGCCATCTGTTCTGTAAATTTTTTTTTTTAAAAAAACACAACTATTTCCCAGAATGACAAAGCCATGGAGAGAAGTTTCTGAAATTGTCTGTCTGTCTAAGTTCCTGCTGGAATAATTCATCTAATGCTACTGGAATTTCCAAACAATGAACTAATTAATTGTGCCATACAGTTAATTAACTAATGCGTGAGAGCTTTGGAAAAGTACATGCTGCATACATACATACTTACACATATACAGATACATGTATATAAACACACCTATATCTATACCTCTCTGTATATCTAAGTAAACAGCAGACTACTCCGGGGAAGTTCAGGGCTAAAGAAGCTGTTATGCATCAGTGGCCTTGAAAACTCAACCACAGAATACTAGGGAGAGCGGTAAATCATGACAGGGAAACCTGGAGATGAGGGTGTATGATACATTTTGTGAGTCAGAAGTGAGTTGCTTCAGCAGAACTGGCTTTAGGAAGAAGTGCTCAGCACTCCTTTAGGCCTGTCCTTAACAAATCTTGACGCTCCCTCATCTTCACATGCGTTACTCAATAATGTTTTCAATAATGACGACATCCCAAGGCCAGATAATAAAAGTATATCACCCTATGAAAAGGACTGGAACAGAAGCTGAAATATGGTAGCAATTTCAATCTTGTATATCTCTGGGAAAAGGCTGAATGCATTCCAACCCAAATAGAGTCACTCACCTTTGTCTTCAGTACATCATTATTGTATGTCATTTAGCATTTTGTGTTAGGTCTTGTTGAAACATTCCTTTCTAAGCCTCCTAATTTGTTCCAACACATGCCATCCAGCTTCCTGACAATTAGTACTTAATAATACATTCTACTATCAGTACAAATATCAGTGCAAATATTTGTACAAACACTGCCTTTCTGTGGCACACGTAGCTGCTTTTTCCACTAATAAAATCATCAGTCTTAACTCAGCGTTTTTATTCCCCATTCACAGATGGGTCATTTGAGAAACAAAGAAATTTGTATTTGGTTCAAAGCCACAAAATCAATAAACTACACAGAGACTTGCTTTGAGCATTTCTACAGTACGTATTGGGTCCTTTTCCCTTTTGTCCCTCAATCACTAGCCTAAAAAAATATTTGAGAGTCTGAACCTGAGACTCACGGTGTTATCCTGTGTTTTTTTCTTTCACAGGATGTAGAAGCAGGCTGCATGCTTTCCACCAGTGCAATCCAAGCACAAAGACTTGGAGGCTACCTCTGTATTTTCCGAAGGAGTGTGTGCCAGGCAGCTGGCTGAGATGTGGCATGCCCTTCATCTGCACTTTGAGAAGATCGCCATCAGCATGACTTCTGGTAGTCCTTTGCCTGCATGTGCTCTTCCAAGTGATATCAGATTCCCTTAGGAAGGAGCCAAGAAAACTTTTCTGCCTGTTTTTGGTTTCCTAAAGTGGAAAGGAGGTAGAGGAGGTCATGCATAGATAGAAGCATGGTTGGGACCAGCATGAGGGATGACGTGGGCCCAGGCCCTCTCACCATCGTACTCCAGAACTCAACTAAAAGCTGTTTCTGGGCCAAGTTTTCTGTCCAGGCTGGATACAGAAATTGCCACAAGGAGGTGGCTGTAGGTGAGGGGAATTCCAGGATAATTTTTCTCTCTGAAGAAGTAACAGAGATCCAAGCAAATTTAGGACAGTTAACTGGCAAGCTGGCATTTTCGTGGCTTTCAGCTACAGGCACCAGGGAGACTGGTCAAAGCGGGTGGCAGTTGGCAGACGCTGGTGTTATAACATGATGTGATGACACTTCTGCCGTGATTTTAGGCCCTCAGGTATGGAAGGAGCCCAGCCTTGGACCTCCAGCATCAGAAGAGGCCTGCCTGCAGAAAATCACTGCAGATAATCATGTCAGAACAGGGATCAAGCCTGAATATTCCACTTTCTCCAGGAGAAAAACAAAGCAGAGGCCAGCATAGACAGGTGTGTGAGCCCTGCTGAAATATGAAGTGCACTCCAGGGACAGAGAGTGTAATCAAAAGAGGAACGTGCCTTGCTTTAGACCTGGACTCTGCATCATGTCTGTCTCTTGCTACCGATTAAAAAAGCTCCATCCTACCTGTGATCTGTGTTTAGTCCCCAGTCCCCTAATGTATGTTTTAGAATCAGTAGTAATAGATTTCCAAAATAGGATTAAAATAGGGCTAAGCAGCATTGGCCCCACAGCAGAGAGCTGTGGTCAGATTTAGTGGGAGGGAGGGAAGCCTAGAGATTGGGAAGGATTAGGGTTGCACCAGTATATCTGGTCATCATCTCGCTGTTCTGCTTTGATGTGGTTCTCTAGAGAACACTGCAAGAACAGGTTTTGCAGCTCTTGCTAGACATGAACTTCTGAACAAGGAGGCAAAATGTGGAGGAAGAACTCGGGAAAAAACAACATTCAGTCTCTTAGAGCTCTTTAGTGCATCTGGCTCTTATTTAGTTTTGTAAATGCCTGGGTCCTGCAGCAATGGGCACATTCTCCTGGAGACGGACCTTGCATGACATGAGTTTGCAAAGGCGAGGTTTGAAATGCTTGTCACTGGAGCCAGCTCCAGTGACAGAGCTGGTGATGTGCCTCACCTGGAGTGTTAGTATTATTTTTATGGCACTGTGTTGTATTATGCGCACATCTATGTGTCTATATAAGAAGTGCGCATTAGGGGATGTTTGCATATATGTAAAAGAAACAATCTCTAGGGGTATGCCTAGCTGGATTCTTTGTAATCTGTACATTGTACACTGAAGCTGGACAATCATCTGTGTCAAAAGGCTCATGGAGAGCATCCTCTGGAGCATACATTCCAAAAGAAGCCCAGGCAGGCTCAGGCTGTCTGCAGGCTCTGTGCAAGGCAGCTGAGCAGCCAGGAGCGAGACAGAGCATGCCATGCTCAGTCACTCATTAACAATGCAGCAGGCACAGGCCTAGGGTGGACCAGCTTATTCAAAGGTTTGGGCTAATTTCAGGACACCTACGTAGGCTGATGGAGTCGGCAGAATGAGGCAAGGTGCCTAAGGCCGCCTGCTCTAGAGCAGCACACCTCCCTGTGGAAAGGAAGTGTTTCTTTGCCCAACTGACCTACCACAGGGACGATGAGACATGCTGCAGAGGCAGGTTTCACCACAGCAGGAGATGGGAGAACAAGCACCTCTTTGCATCCCTGCTGCTGCTAAACCCCTGTTCCCCAACGCTGCAGAGGGATTGGCAGCTGTTGTGGACAGGATTGTCTGCTCCCTCTCTCGGTGTGGTCAGGGCCCTCCCTGAAACACAGTCTCATGCCTCCTCTGCAGGTTGAGCACCTGGGGAAGTACCTGGAGTCAGGTCATGACTAGCTGGGCCATGCTGACCACAGCCCAGGAATTACCGTCTAACTAGATCAGGAGATGGATGGCAGATTTCCTTCACCTTTCTAGAGAAAGGGAACACAGCCATAGACTGTCAAAGGTGTTTAGATAGCTAAGTCCTAGGGCTGGGACCTACAGTATTTACCTGGAACATAAACCAGGCTTGAATCAGTTTGCTAGCTCTACCCTAGACTCACCTCACGATATAGGTGCTGCATGAACCTCAGTGCTCCCAGTTTTCCAAGTACCTGTTAAAGGCAACAGCTGTTCTCAGTGCTGGAAGCATCCCTTTTTAATTCCCTTGTTACATCTGTTAACTCGTTTGCCCCCTGTGAGAAGGAAAATGAATCACGGATGTCTTTTGTTTGCTAAATGTTAACAGCTCTGTGGAAAAACCCTCATAAAATATTCATCCTATCCTGCTCTTCTAAATTATACAGTTACAGTTCTAACAAGTCCCAGAGAAGAGTTCTTAATTCTCCCAGTCAAAGGTACAGTGAAACATTTCTGCAGGCTTTTCTGCTTTCTGCATCACCCCCAGCCAGAGCTTCTACTCCCCCACGCTCTGTGCTGCTTTTATTCTTGCATATCTTTGTGTATGTGGTACTACAATAGGAGAAATAAAAGTTTCCAAATGCATTAATCCATGTTCCTCCTTAAATGGCAAAGAAAAGGAATATATTTGCTATTGCAAATGCAAGGAAACACTGAGGTGGGGGCAGGCATCAGCAAGTGAATATTTCCCACCTGGATAAATGAGAGGTTGGGGCCTAAGATGTTTTCAAGCCAGAAGGTAATTGCTAGACCTTGGACATGACACGATCCATTGTTTTTTACCCTTGGGAGTGCTTCCCCCTGCCTCTTGGTTGTGTCAGAAAATCAGAACAGAGATGCCTTCACTTTCTCCCCATGTATTAGTTTACATGATTCCCCATCCCAACCAGGTACTCACTTCCACAAGGAGGAGGATGGGCACAGCTGAGTGAGACCAGCTCTCTCTGCTCCCTGCCTCCTGCTAGCCTTTCCTTGTGGCTCTACTGTGCCTTGCTCCTGAGCCGATTTCTGATGACTCACAACAGGAGGGAAACAATCCTCACATACTCTTTGTTGCTTGAAAGTATCAGGGAGTGAAAGAAAAAGGGAGGGGGAGAGATTTGGACTGGAGGAGAGGGAAGAGGGGTTTGATGCCAGCTCCCTTTCTGAATAACCGTTATGGGTAATGACTTTCAGATCTTCAATGTGGTCTGTGTTACTTCAGGCTGATTTGTTCCATACAGTGACCTGAGCAAGCCTGCGAGACTTGATGCATGTGCCTCACTGTGTTTCAGGCTCTTCTCGGAGTCTGAAGCAAGAAGTTGCTCTGATCAAGCTGATGATGACCTCCTGGCTCTGCTGTGTGCTCCTATCTGTAAGCCAAAGGGCTTCTTGTTGAACAGAGGTAAAATATATCATGCATGAGGTCCTGTTCATAGTGTGGGGAGCTATTTTCCTCTCCTGTGGTGCTTGTTACCACTGGTCAGAGACAAATTGGCTTTTCTCACCCTGAGCAAGCTGCCCCGCGTCCCTTAGCCATGGATACAGCCAGGGAAGGAGAGAAAAGTTCAGCCTGGTTTGTGCAGGAGGAGAGGTCTCAGGGGGCAGAGCTGGTTTTCCCAGGCATTACCATTTGCTGGCCACAACAAACAGTGACCAAGAAGCTGCTTGTGAGCAGCTCATATGCAGAAACACATCCTGGTGCTTTCTTCCTTCCCCACAAAGAGAACATCATTGTCAAGGGAAAACTGTTGGCTAGCAAGGGCTGTCAGCTTCTGAGGGGTGAGGGGGCAGCAAGGAGAAGATGGTGCCTCTTTCCAAAAGATGAAGGTAATTCACCCAGTGAACTTCCTACTCCAGAGTAATTAGCAAAGTAGGCATGTGTTTGTAGGAGGAAGCTGCTGGAGAGAGTGGTGTTACCTCCTGGGGCACGAGTGAGTGGTTGGGTCTCTGCTCCAAACCACTGGCAAGTGTCAGGGGCCACGGGGAGAGCCGTGGAGGCAGAGCAGGGTTTGCAGAAACAGGAAAGATTAGGGAGTCAGTCCTGGGGAACAGCTTGTTCCTGGGACCTGGAGGCAAACTTCTCAGTTTGCAACTGGGTAAAAGTCAGTCAATCTCCTCTGTCATTTTTGTTGGCAGGACTTGATCTAATTTGGGAAAACGCACAAGCTGATGGGAGGGATGGAGTAAGCTGTGTTTCAAAGAGAAGGAAACGAGGCTCTCCCCTTCCGTCTGAGCCACTCATTCCTGTGTGTGCCTTTCGTCAGCAAGTGACTTTCCAGACCGGCTGTAGGGCTGCACTGAAATTAGCCAACAATCCCACTGAACTTTACAGGGGTGGGTTGGACTTTCAGACATGCCAGAGCTTGAGAAACAAAGCATGTATTAAAAAAGAATACCCTTAAATCCTCTAGGAAAAAAAAAAAAAAACAACTCTAGTTTCACAGGGCACAAAGTGTTCTTGTTTCCCTAGCACATATTCTATATGTGGAAAGCAAAAAAATAAAATAAAATTACAGCTAATAAATATTTTAAGTGCAGAAAGGTTTCATTTTTACATATAGCGGTGCCCAGTAGCACCACTAAAGTTAAAGGTCTGTCAACATTTTCATTAATAAACCCCCAATTTTCGTGAGTTTTTTACTCAGCCATAAAAGCCTGTTTCTCAGTTCAACTTGCCATATGAGTCCTCAGCTCCTGCCCCGCCTCCAGTCTGAAGGTCGGGGAGTACACACAGATGTGATTCAAGCCTTTACCCCACCCTGATTTTGCACCACCGGTACACTATTAGAAGCACTCCTTATTTGTGTCTCAAAGAAACTGAAAAAGAGGAAGCACAAGTCTTTATGTTTATACCACAGAGGAACAGTGTTAGAATTAGATCCTTTTTAACAATACAATGAATATGGTTTGGCTGTATTTAGAGCTGCAGGAATGCAAAATGGAACAGGAGGCAGATTTCCAGGGCAGTGTTTCCTGTGAAGCAGTCTGGCTTCACGTAGCAGTTGTGGGAGAGAGAGGGGGAAAAAGAATCAATCTGACATTTTAGAGTCTAATGCTCTGTTATCTCCCCAGCTTGGTGGTGCTTCGAGCTTCCTTTGGTCCTCAAAAGTAAGGGGTATTGAGAGACAGGACTAATATTAAAAGAACCTGAGAGGCTTCTGCAAAAAACAAAAACAACCGCGCCCCCAGATTATGCAGTTCTAGTCCAGTGGTCGTGTGTATATGAAGATAAAGTCCTTCTTCCAGCTGTCTCAAGGGATGAGGAAGGCAAAAGGTGAAAATGGGAAATAAAAGCAACATCAGATTTTCAGAGTCAAAACTATCAGTTTGAATAGAATTAGGAGCTATTTTCCCTGCTTCCCATCTCAGTGTTCCAACCACCAGAGTGTTGCTTTGTGATTAGAAATCTCCTCCATACTTTTAAAAGACACTGTTTGCTATCTACACCTAAGAGAGAGCAAGAGTCAAGACACCAGTGCATCCAGGGCAAAAGCACCCTGGTCTTGCAATTTCTTATGTATCCACCTTAGCAAACCTGATTCGGGATTGCTGAGCACCCTAGTCCTGCTTTTTTCTAGTCAAGTTCACCTTTGAAATGTTTTATACAGCCACTTGATCTGACCTGTTGGAGGAAACTTGGCATCAGACCAGGTACCAAGAAAAAGTCTGGTCCTACTTGGGATATGCATCCATGAAAGACTCTTTGTGCTAGGAGCCATGGTAGGTTATCTGCACAAAAATCAATGGTCTGTTCTCTAGGGTATTCACTGAAAGAATCAAAAGTATTTGTTCAACTCCTATTTCTTATGAAGCATCTTGGATCCACATGTCCTAGGAGATGCTCCACGTCACGAGATTTTAACTCAGCCTGCTTTGAGTTTGTCAAGGTCTCCAGCTAAGGGCTGGGCTGCCCTATGACTCCACAGTGTTTCTTAGATATCTCCTACATGGTTGTAGGGCAATCAGATATACAGATGATCCAGGTATTCCTCAAAATTCATATTCAGATGGTTCAGCTATATAGGAAAGAATTCAGCATCATGGGAACAGATTTACCAAGCCAATAACCGCTAGTCTGAACACCAGTGAATATCAGAGATGTCTAGGAACCATAGATCAGCTTTCATGTGAAGGACTGGACTGAGAAAGGCAGCCCCCAGAACAGCCGAGATCCTGGTTCAGGCATGTTTCTATTTCCAGGAAATATGTATTTAGGTTCCTCAGGAACCTGTGTATTTGCTCTCACCATGGATTTAGTCAGGAGAAAATTCCTCTGTAGGCATCTGGCCACATAGGATTATGGGTGGGAGACCTTTGTGAAATCTAACCAGGTTAGAGAAGACCCTGCGTGGGACTGGGCTTTGGCAGGGCAAGTACCATGTGTTGCTTTAGGGTTAAAGGTATGGGTAGGATTTCTTGGTGATCCTTTGTACCATTTACCTCTGCCAGGCTTACCCGCTCCTTTCTGCTCCCTTTCTTTGGCAATGTGATGCAGACACACAAAAAGGTGGCTATTCATGGCCTGGCAGGTGGAAGATTAATCCTGACAGAGGAAGAATTTCTTGATGAAGTGACTTCAAAGGCAAAATACCATGGAGGGGGAGGGGGAAGCAGGCAACACTTGTGTGAAGGAAGAAGAGGGAGGCTGTGCCAGTTGGCATCAGACACTAGAATAACCTTCATCCTCAGGGCTGACACTGGCGGCTCAGCTTAGTGCATTGGCAGCTCCGCCTGTATCTCAGTTTCGGCTTCCCCCAGCTCCTGGCTGATTCGCATCCAGGGGCACAAAGGGCACCTGGCCTGTGTCCAGTGCCTGCACCAGGTAGAGCAAAGAAATCTTTGAAAGAAATGATAGAGGTATGTAACAAATCCCTCCTGGGAAAACTGAGCTCTTTATCCCTCCTTCCCGCTCAGCCTATTGTAGTAGAGCTGACTAAATCCCTGATGGCCTTTGTGTAAAATTCATCTCTGCCTGTCACAGGCTGTAGTAGCCAGTGGATTTTAAAATTTTTATTATTATTATTTAAATTCTGTCACATTTTCTTCTTCAGGCACATGAATGAGCACTTCCACCTGCCTTGGTGAGTGCCATGGGAGAGATCTGACTGACTGTATCTTCCTTTCTGGATCGCCTCCCAGTGGAAATTTCCCTCGTGAAGTGGATGTCTGAAGGAAATTATGGTGGCATTTGAAATGGGAAGAAATATGGAAATGCCAGAAAAAAGCAGTTTCTACAAGGCATTCATACAATCAAAATGAGCAGCCTGCAGGAGTGAAACAGGAATTAGCCATGAGCCTTTGAAACTTTTCCACCAAAGCACTCCTAGTCTCTTTCAAACCACATTGTTCCATGTCTCGGATGTCCTGGACCTGGATGAAGATGGGCAGATATGCGATCCTGTAGAGGTAGCTGCATTTCATCCTGGAACATATTATCTGTAAGGATCATGCAGCTATCTTCAGTGTGGGAAGCAGCAGCTCTTGTACAGCAGAGATAAATGCTTATCATACTCCAGAGCAGGAAGCGAAGCAGAATGTCGTATCAAGATCAAACTATGTGGGAAATTGAAGGAGACAGAAGTTACCACATTAGCAAACTAGCCAGGGCTTTGAAGCACATCTTCAGCCCTTGTGGAAAGTGTGCTTTAGTTTCCTAATATATTTTAAATTGTGCTACACAAACGCCAAGACAGTTCAGAAACCTCAGCATAGTTATTCTCAGAAGTCTTTCATTCAAGAGTTAAGCAGGCTCATCCTGGCTTAATCTACAAAGTTGTTAGACATATGCAAGCTGAAATCAGTTAAGACTCATCAGCCACAAAAGTCTTTGTCTCAAGTGACTTGTTAATATCACTTCACCTGACCTCCTTTCCCTCCTCCTGATAAAAGAAAGTGACTGACTGGTTTAGACAGTAGAAACCCAAACAACAGACTTTGAAATAATACAGCCTCACAAATCTGCTATGTAGATTTTCTAACTTTCCAAACCCAGTATTTGGGGTTGCCTCAGAGGGCGAGTTCCCAAGATGGCAAATTTCTCTGAGCTGGACTGAACTTGGGGAAAGATCAAGGAAAATCAATATCAAAGATTATGTATGCAGTCATGGAAAGCCCTTTCATCAACTTCTTCTACCACCTGGCCAGGAAAAACTTTATTTGGCCTTGTGGATTATGATGTTTAAACAGATTGGTCTTTTGGTTAAAGCCAATGGAGCAATGTCAAGTGTGTTGTGTCTGATAATGCCCATGACCATATTAAAGGACTGGTGGCTCTGAGCAAAACAGTTATTCCGGGATAATGAAAAACAAGTTCTACATCTCTCCTCAGCTTTTATATCTGGTTTTAATACTCTATCCAACTGCAAAAGGCACGATAAAGTGTGAGGCAGAGCGAAAACGGGGTTCAGAGGCTATCAGCAGCTAAGCCTGTGGTTTGATAAGACAGATGGTATTGGATACACCAGCTGGAAGAGCTCCTGTGGCATGATGCAGCCTCGGCTGCTCATTGCAGCCTCTGAACCACAGCACGTTTCTCCCTCCATGTCATATCATCACTGCTGTTGAGGTCCATGCTCTGAGCCCTTTGTGTTGTTGTTTAGGGCATATTTCTTTCCTATCACGGAGAAGGATGAGGCGAGTGAACAGCTGGGATTGAGGGGGTGGGGGAGTCCCAGCTTTAATGGAATAGTGCTTGGAAACAAATTTGAGATGCAAAGGAGAAAATGCTGCTTCTGATTTCTTCCGTTGTCCACAGATGTCATCCAGAGAGTCTATCTACCACAGCCGTTCTAATGTGTTAGTGGCAGATATGAAGCAATTGTAGCCCAAAGGAACTTGTTGTACTCCTATAGCAACCTCTGTAAACACAATGTCACAGAAGTGAGGCCAGCAGCCAAATTACCAGCTCACTGTCAGGGAAGCAGCAGCCAACACCTCTTGTCCTCCTCCAAGAATGCCACAAAGTCCCCACTGGCTCCTGTTGCTTCCTTCAGCTTACATGGTTTCTTCCATTCATATGTTGTCTTAACTCCCAAATCTAGCAGCAGCACAAGTTGGTGATAGAAGTGATCCTCAGATCTCAGAACATCTCGCTCTCTCCATGCAGACAGAAAATATCCCAAGAGTAAAAGATGGGCTACAGCCATGTCTTCAGATATAATCTGCGTCATAGTCTGTCTTTTCTCAAGGGTCAGGAACTCCCATCTGGCTCATTATAGGTATGGACGTTAGTATCAACTTCCCCTGAAATTCAAAGGTTTTAAGGGCTGGAGCTTAGTTGTCACTTCTTGGAATAGAGCCCAGCAGGAAGGACAGCTGTTGCGGATGTCTGATGAGTGATGGCAGCTCCTGGGAGCCTGCAGAGCTGGGGAATAACATGTGTCTGCTCCTGCTTTCCATTACCAAGAAGAAGAAGAAGAAGAAGAAGACATAGTTCCTACAGCATTATTTAGCACTAGTACATAGTAAAGACAAAGCTTTGCAGGATATGTCAAGGACATGATCCTGATTCCAGTGAAGCCAAACAGATCCCCAGTTCCATAAAGAATCAGAGCATTGCTGATGGGCAAAGGCAAATAGGTTTTTAGACAAACAAACTAAACAATTCCTAAAACATTTGCAGGCTGTGATGTACCTTATCAAACCATAAAGGAAAAAATATCACTCACAATGATCTTGTGTGCCTTCAGCCACATGTGGATCACAGTTCAAGGATGACAGAAACTGAAAGGAGAGACAAGATGCCGAAAGAAGCAGGGATGCATCACAGATGGGTTAGTGGGGACTGCTTTAGACCATCAGGGAACGGTTTTATTGTTTTAAACCTTTTCTTGTATGCTGTTAACACACATCCCTATTATGTTCCCTGTACTCCATACTCTTACACCCTCTCCTCTATCCTTATCTACCTATTTTGCCCTCAGCTATCCCCAAACTTGAACAGTAACCCAAAGAGAAAGAGGCTATCTTGAGGCTGTTGCCCCACTAAAGGAAAAATCCTCTCTCTCCATCCTCGGTGAGTACATAACATATGCCTGCCTTTCTCCTCAAGACACTCTCTCTTTTGCTAAGCAAGAAACTAAAAAAAACATAACCAAACCAAAACAAACCTCTAGCATTTTGAAAGAGATGTGACAGTTTTAAAGGAACTAAGTAAATAGTTTATCCCACAAGGACAAACAATATTTTTGTTTCTCTAAATAAGTTGTCTTGGGCATGTAGAATTATTGAAAAACCACAGGAATCTCATGTCTGAGCTGAGAGATCCTTTGAGGCTGGACTCCCAAAGAGCAATGCTTTCAGTCCATGGCCCTCTGGAAGCTAACTTACAGAAGTAAGGGTGCAAGGTCCTGGGCTTACAACTCAATTTAGAGCTGTAACCACAGGACATGTTTTAGTGCTCAGGAGAAGACGGAGCAATTACAGTCATAGTTGGAGGTTTTAAAGTACAGATTTATGCAGCACCTGTCAGGACTGATCTAAGCATTTCTGATCCCACCATATGGGATAAGATGGACTAGAGGACACCTTGTCAGCCCTACTGGCCATATTGGCATTAAGTATTAGGTAGAATTGCAAGCTTGCCCTCACAGTGTCTTGTCATCACTGGAGCTTGAGGAGACATCCCCCTTCTTTGTGACTCTGCTAGAAGCTCTGATGCCAGTAACAACACAGATTTCAATTGCTGTTCAAAGACTCCTAATGATTGTCCTCACGTTACACCACTTGAACAACTTGTGACCTACCAGTTTATGACACTGGCCAGTTGGAAGGGTATGGAGTCTGCCCTGGCCTTCCTTTCCCTTGCCTCTCCTTTCTTTACTATATGGTTGATGGTAAGTTCATAGATGCAGTGGGACTCAAGTGAGTTTGCACTGCCCTTTTTGTCTTAGGTCCCCGGCCTAGTTCAGATGAGAGTGACAAGGCTTTTCTGAAATCCAAGACTTCAGTAATGAGGAACTGAAGAGTTGCCCCAAATCTTCAGCATTGCTTTTCACTACACCTTCAGTTTTAATTTACTGTGTTGTATTGCTTGTTTGTGGGATGGTTACAACATCCTTGTTCTGTGATTCCCTCCCCTGTGCATTTAAATTACTAATGTGCACTCAGCCTGAGTTCCAGGTTAGCATAATTTTTCTATATACAAATATATATTTACTGAACATCTTTAAAAAGTATTTGTGTGGTATTTAAGATAACATTGAAATTCCTTTTGCTGATGATTTATAAAGCTATTTTCCCCCTGTCTAGACGCTTTCAATATTTGCAGTTAGCTGATGGAAAAATAAACGGTGGAGTATTCTTTCCAAACCTCCACTGGAGAGGGGAAAAAAAGGACTGTATCACGCAAAGTAAATGTTCTTCTGTCAAGTCAGCCAGGAAGAAAGAGGCAAAAGACGTGGAGGATAAGTCCATTTAGTGCTGTAGGCAGGTATAGAACTTGGGTAAGGAAGGGGAACAGAGTTTTTTATAGCTCCAGGGAGAAGAAGGAGAAAACAAGCTATTATGACAGAGACATTTTTCTTGGGCTGATTGCAAAATTAGCTGGAGCTGAAGTTAATTGATTGTGTAGGCAGATGAAACAAACTTGAGATGACTATAAATAGTAACAATCTTGCTTTCTCTGCAGCTGTAAATCTGAGCTGGAGAACTGTCTTAAACTCACTGTGAACATTTGCAAACAAGGGAGGGAGACTGAGTAAAATAAAATAAAATAAAACAAAGCGTGGTCAAATAAAATATACACACTAACAACACAGCACAGAGAGAAATTTTTGGGTTCAGCCCTTCCAAGACAGATGAGAGCTAGAATTTATCTCACCAATGTTGTGGCCTGATGCATTTTACCTGTGTAGCCACCTCAACAAAAGCCTGTGAGAGGCAGAATTCAGCTATTTCCTTCTTCTGTCTTTCTAGGATTTTGCTGCCCCTTCACCAAGGAAGAGGATGAGTGAAGCAAGGGGCTAGGTCTGTTTGTCTGGATACTGACAGCTAGGGTTGCCAGAGAGAATGCCACATCCCATTAACGGCTGGAAATGGGAAAGACATTATGTGCTCTACAGGAGCTGTGAATACATGTGGGCAAACCCTTGCCACACTTTTTCTTTTCTCTTTAAGGTGGGGGAGTTGTTGGGGTTTTTTCATCAGGGTTAAGCTTCATGTTTAAACTCTGCTCTACCCACTGTGATGAGCAATAGCTTGATGGGGGGAAACCGGTGGTTCAAAACCCAAAAGAGAGATGTCTGTCAAGGTTAGAGCCTCCTGCATGTGGCAGGTGGCAGCTTTTAGTACCTGTACCTCCAGCCTTGCTGGTCTCCTGAGAAGGTGATCTCCCTGTGGTGTGAAGACGACAGGCGTGGATGCAGCCTTCCTTGCACCCCCACCCCCCAGAGAGCTGTCAGTGGACCTAACGTTTCACCCACGTGGGGCTGCTCTTGGTCATTTGTCTGTCCATCTGCAGGAGGGGGTCACCCTGTAAATACCAACAGACAACATAATTCTCACAGTTTAAGGCCAAAAGGGTAAAATGCCATCAGCTGAAATTACAGAGTAATTTTAAGTAATAACTGCATGACTAGAATTCAGTTAGGATGAAAGATGTAATATTTGGACTTTTTCAAAAGCGGTCGTCGGGCTTTTACCTCTGGCATTACTGTTCGAGTCATACCTGTGGGCTGCACTCCCCTCTGTTGTGTTGGGATCTGTGTTTAGTAGGAGAAACTTCCCACATTGAGGAGTTATGGTTTACAGATACAAGCCAGACAAAAGGGTAGGAGGAGAAAAGACAAACACAAAGGTTTACCCAGCCATTTCAGCAGGCCGCTGGCTGGTCTGGAAGCTTCCTGCTATCCCGCCTCTCTCGCTGGAAGGTGACTGGAGCAACTGTTTTACAGGTAGGGTGAGCGAGGATCATTCGCATGGTCAGCTGGGTGTGGAGGATGAGCGCTAGCTTTTCCAGCTTGGGTAACTCCCTTGGTTGGCCACACTTCTGCTGGGTGATGACAAGGCAGTTCAGGTGCCAGCAAAGGCTGTACAGAAAGGAAGGGCAAGCAGGGCACTTCATGCCGCCATGTGCTCCGCTAGCCATAGTTGGACCATTCGATGTACCTGAGAGACACAACCTCGGGCAGAAGACTTCCCTCAGTGGGTCATGCCATCAATGCCAACAGGGCCCAGTCCAGCTCAGCAAAGAGCTTCTGTAGTGTTCTTCTGCTAAATATAGCATTTTCATCTTCTGTAGTGTTCTTCTGCTAAATATAGCATTTTCATATGAATTTTAAAACAGTTCACCTCACAGCCCTGGGGAACAAGCCTTTCTGCTTTACTCTCAGAACAAGCCCATGAGGTTGTGATGCGACTGTGATTCCTCTCTCTGACCCATGAAAGCATGCCAGAGGTCTGGGACCTCTCCAAGGCCGAGGAGCACCTGGATGTTCTTAGCATGAGTATCAGATAGGCAGAGTTTATTCTCCTGGGCCCATGTGCTTGGGTTTGACTCAGACTGTCGGGCAAAGCCTGCTCAGTACATGTTGCAAGGCCTCCTGTATCCACAGCACCAGCTGTGGTGAGTAAACCAAGGCAGCGGTTTGACTGCTAAAACACCTAGGGGAAAACCCTCTTGGATTGTATTTCTCATCTTCTTTGTTTGCTGATAAGAAAATGCCAATCCAAGAGCCTAGGATGAACCCCTCCCCCACAAAAAAAAAATCATGCATGCACTCTCCATCTGACCTGTCACCTCCCTTCTGAAAACTGAAAGCATCTGTGTTTATCTTCTTTTTTACTGGGTTTCAAAAGACAATGCTCTGCTCTCATGGGGGATTCTTTTATCAGCTTCAGGGCCAGGAACCTAAAAGGAGTTAACCTGGAGGTCACTTTCCAGCCATTTCACTACTCAGTCAGAAGAATCACCTTAGAGCTTCCATGTTTAATTAAGACATTTTTACAGCTTTTCTGCTAAAAGGAGAGGTACGCTTTGACTGAAGATAAAATCCATCAAATGATGCAATTCATTTATTCTGGCGTCGTGGAGTCTCTATCCATCATGGAGAGAAAGGCTTCTTTTTGGGGGGGTGGGGGAAGGAGGATTGTTGGGCTTGTTCTTCCAGTCCCATTTTAACATCTCTGTCCTGCTGAACCCCATCTGACTGCTCTGAGAAGACAAACAAGGCAAATAGCTTGTGTTGAATATACCCTGCCAGGTCTGTAAATCAGGTTTGGTCTCTGGTTTCATCAGGTTGGATGACTGTACCTTCCATTTGGAAGACTCTCACCCCTTTGGTATGACACTATCATTTCATGAGACATGGGAGTCAGTTATATAAACCCTCATTTTCTTGTCTGTATCTCCTAATGTGCTGTATCATTCATGTACTACTTGCAAAAAGCCTGCTCACCCTTATTCTGATCACAGAGGTGAATGGGAAACTTTGGGTCTGACATGGAGTCTGTGTCTATGCACAGCCATGATCAGGGGTCCCTTCCCTTTGCTTCTGCAGCAAGAAGTATTCTTCCGAGATTTGAGACAACCTAATTTCTGTCACACACCACACAGTTCCGGTTCTGATGTGGGTTAATACATGGATGTCTGAATGGGAATCAGGTGTGTCCAAAACTCAGGGCCCCTACAAGGGTAAGAAGAGAGTTGCAAAATCCCTGAAATACCTGTATTGACACATTTCAACCAGCTGTGTAGCAAGCAACGGGGAAAGGCTTGTTTCGTGCCTCCTACCCACTCACACCTCTTTCATGTTTTGCCCAGTTGGACATCTGGCATGTTTTTTGCTACACACCCAATGCTGAGCTTTCATTTCAGGCGACCCATTTTGATTCTATCAGAGCTGACTTCTGCCCTTATACATGCATGAAACTCAAGGCTTGTCTTGAGGCAGAGCCAAACACTAGAAACGTTGCTCAGCAATGGGTCAACCTCAAAGGGTTTGAAGCATCTGCTCTTTTGTGCTCCCAGGGATTCACATGCTGATGCCCACAACCATCAGTCTCCCAGTAAGGCAGATGGTATTGTCCTGGGTGTCTGGCCTAGCTGATTCCATCACTGTAGGATTCTTTTGCAGTTCATCTTACATTTCTTTCCCACTGGAACCATGCAAGAAGAGACTTGCTACTGCCATTATGTTAATGGAAACTGAACATATGCACCTGGTCCATCCTATTGTACTCAACAGGCATCCCATCTGAGATTGCACAGCGATCTAAAATAACCAACTGCTGAAAGGTCATACAGAAAGAAGTTGCAGGAGGATCTTAGTTGGCACAAGAGAAGGGAGAGTATTATTTCAAGACCTAAAGAGAATGAGAAATTAGTCTGGAAGGAGGATACCAATAAGCTGAGATGTCAAGACAGTTTAGCTATACACATCACAGTGATGCAACAGAAAACATGTATCTCAGTCCTTTGGCCCAGGTTTCCTGAAGCAAGAGACTTTTTTAATTGTAACCAACACCAACAGAATTAGCTGATCGACAATACAGAACTCCTCCAGTACCAGACTGTACCAGTCCCAGTCCGGTATGAATTTCAGATGTGCTGTCTAGTTCTGCCTATGATACCATTACAGATGTTCAGAAATATCATGTTATCTTTATTGCACATAAAAATATTGTCTTAAATATGAATTTAGCTCTGTTAACCTCACACCCTAATGTCTCATCTCTGTTAAGAGCAAAACTTTAGGAACTTCTGACTTTGAACATGTGAGTAAGAAAGAAGCCACCAGAAATGTCAGTAGAATAGGCTGGGTCTCAGGACTGGAAAGGGAGGATCAGGGATCTTAGTTCAAGGCAGACACAGAGCCTTGAGAAGAAAGTAAAGGGGACTGTGGAAGCTGAAAGACCAGCCAGTAGACTGGGTGGGGTGGAGGGCAGCTGGGAAAGGGGTGATGAAGTCAAAATGGAAAAAGTTGCTGGGTGGATCAAAGTCCAAACAAGGATTTATGAGAGGCATAAAAGAAATTTGGAGAGTGAATACCACGAGCGGTGATGGGATTCTGCCATATTCTGAAGGTTTTGGGGTGGAGGAAGAGATAGATTTCCCAACAGAAGTTTGTGTTCCCTGCTGCTTTACCTCTGCACTTCTTGAGAGCTCTACATTTGTCCCTGCACCAGAATGTCCATCTTCACCTTGTTTTGCAGCCTTTTGCCTACTTGTGCCTTCTAGTCTCTTGCCTTGCTGTGTGCTCCTATCAATGCCAGGATGGCTTAGCACAAGCTTCTCAGTTCACCCTAGACAGGATCTCTCCCTCTCATTCATTTGTTTGTTCATATCTGTCTGGTTGAACGCCAAATGGCCTAAATTCCAAGGGCTCCTTTTTTGTGTTTCTTTTCTATTCTTGAGACACCAAATAATGCTATGGACTCCCAGTCCTGGAACATACTGGAGATGGAAGTGGATGTAGATGGAAGTGGAGAAGGGTTTCTGTCATGTCTAATTCTTCATCATAGCCTCATGGTTCTGCTACTGAACAACGGCAGGTGGAATGACAGAGGTAAAGAAAGCAAATCACTAAAAGCTTAGAAAATCTTGGGTACACTTTAGCCATCTCTGCTAAAAACCAAAATTCCTATGACTTCAAAGAGCAAGGAATTAATTCTACTAGTGCTTCTGGAATAAGATATCTCCCCACACCAGCTCTTGTCCTCAGCAGGCTTGGAAGGCGCAAGCTGGCTAGTTGAAGTGAAAGCAATTAATGGAGACATTTTTACTACCCTTATTAAAGGGAGAAGGAGGCTTTGATATAACACAATATCCACTAGATGATGCAATTAATTTATTTTGGCTGGCCAGTGCTCTTGCCTGGGTCTGTGTGTTATTAGAGGGTGGTGCAACGGTTGTTCTTCCCACTGCTTGCAGGCCCTAGGGTCAGGTTCTGCTCCACCAATAACATGACTCATCTCTGCATAAAACAATTCCTCAAGTGATACCAAAGTGACCGCAACATCAGTCAGCTTCCAATCATCTGAATCCAGTAATGATGGCTACGTCCCCAGAATCCTCTTTAGAGCAGGCTCACACACTTGTTCCTAACCACAGAATGAAAGTCAGCAGGGAACATGTTGGTTTTCACACAATACCATGTGAGAAAGGCCCTGGGCTGGATATCATTTACATTTCTACCCTCACTAAGATGTGTCTCCTCACTAATTAATTAAGTTGTATGCCCTTGTAGAAAGACCCACTTGTCCTAATGTGGGTGCTTGTTGGAGAAAGGGATGGCACCGTAATGGTAGGCAACCCACCCAACTTTGGCCACCCAATATAATCAAGTACCTCTGGGTCTAATGCAGAGAGATGGTCATCTAAGTAACAACCCTGTTCCTAGTTGCCCTTTGGAGGAGTTCAGTTTGGACCTATTGGCTGTAAAAAGAACCAAAGGTAGCAACCGGATAAATATATACCAAAAACTGACGTGAAAATACTTTTGCTCTCCATTCCTCCACTCTTTCTTCTCTAGTTTCTCTTAAACAAGTGTCTTCTAGGTCAAATGTGTGAGACACCTAATTACAATAGATGAGTAGGTTAACACAACCAAACTTCATCTTGGAACCCTGGAAGAATTAATCTTAGAGTATTTTCTCTGTCAATTTTCCAGAAGATTATTAAGAAGTAAAGAGACCTCAGCCAACCCCACCCCAGGTAACATGGTGCCACTGCAGGGACAGTCCCACTGTGTTTCTCTCGGCTAATAGATGCTAGGGAGGTGAAAACAATGGGATGGAGAATTTGCATCCTCTGGATTGAATAAAGCTTTTTGGGGCAAGTAAGGCAACTGGATTTTTTAATTAAATTCTTATGGTCTGCATAATTAGAACTACTAGCTATGCAGTAGCTCCAAAGTTCATTTAGGAAGGTCAGGTTCTTTGAGACATGGCAAATGCACCTAAAAAAGGAGTTGTATTATCAGAGGGTCATAATCTGAGTTTAGTTAGAAAAGTAATCTCTGACTCCATAAAAAAATGCTTTTCAGCAGCTCTGCATCAAAGACTTGCTGTTTCATTCATAGATAAAGAAACAGAGGGGTCCATTGTATAATATTTCCTGTATTCAGGCTATTTCTCTTCTCTGTGGTGGAGATAATCCATGAGGATCTATGAACATATCCTAATGCTTTCCCTACAGTGTGACACTTGTTATGAACTTTACTTTCTTCTGTGTTAGGATGTAACTGTATCACTTACAGGAGTTAGGAACAACACATCTCTTCCCCATTAGGTAAAAGCCTAGACCTGATTTTCTCATGAATGCAGATCTTTTCTCCTAGGGAAAGAAACCTCAGCCATGACACTGTGAGAAGAAATCTTGACAGTTGTTAGAAAACATTCCTTTTTTTCTGGAGGTTTGAACAGGATAACCTGCTAATCAGAATAATAGATCAGCTTGGAAGAACAACTTTGTAATTTCCTTGGATTTGACATTATTTTACAGTGATGAATTTGGTTTCTGCCTGTCAGAAACAAAACTAGACTCAGTGGTGTAGGAAGCCTGTAGTTAGCGGTGTTCCCCAGGGATCAGCACTGGGTTCAGTCTTGTTCAACATATACATCAGCTACCTGGATAAGGAGACAGAGTGCACCCTCAGCAAGTTTGCTGATGACACAAAACTGGGAGGAGTGGCTGATACACCAGAAGGCTGTGCTGCCAGACAGTGAGACCTGGATAGGCTGGAGAGTTGGGCAGAGAGGTACCTAGTGAAGTTCAACAAGGACGAGTGTAGGGTCCTGCACCAAGGGAGGAATAACCCCATGCACCAGTACAAGTTAGGGGCTGACCTGCTGGAAAGCAGCTCTTCAGAAAGGGACCTGGAAGTCCTGGTGGACAACAAGTTGACCGTGAGCCAACAATGTGTCCTTGTGGCCAAGAAGGCCAATGCTATCCTGGGGTGCATTAAAAAGAGTGTGGCCAGCAGGTGGAGGGAGGTCACCCTCCCTGGCTACTCTGCCCTGGTGAGCCCATATATGGAGTACTGTGTCCAGTTCTGGGCTCCCCAGTTCAAGAAAGACAGGGAACAACTGGAAAGAGTCCATCAGAGGGCTACAAAGATGATAAAGGAAATGGAGCACCTCTCTTATGAGGAAAGGCTGAGAGACCTGTGTCTGCTTAGCCTGGAGAAGAGAAGACTGAGAGGGGATCACATCAATGCTCATCAATGTCTAAAGGGCAAGTGTCAAGAGGGATGGGCCAAACTCTTTTCAGTGGTACCCAGCAACAGGACAAGATGCAATGGGCACAAACTGGAACACAGGAAATTCCATCTGAACAAAAGGAAAAGCTTCTTTACTTTGAGAGTGGCAGAGCACTGGAAGAGGCTGCCCAGAGAGGTTGTGGAATCTCCTTTTCTGGGGATATTCAAAACCCACCTGGATGCATTTCTGTCCAACCTGCTCTGTGTGAACTTGCTTTGGCAGGGAGGGTGGATGAGACAATCTCCAGAGGCCACTTCCAAGCCCTACTATTCTGTGATTCTGTGATCCTGTCCTACATATAACAAACAATGAGAGCCAGTCAGCCAGATGAATGTGTTCTGACAATAACATCTGTAGGACAGGGACATATTTTTGCCAGGAAACGTTCAGTATTTTTAAATATTTGTTATTTTTAGTTTTTTTCATTTTCAAGTATTTGTTAATATTTGTTCCACATGCGGTACAGATCTGACAAAGCCACAAGATTCATGAAAATTCATTCACTCCAAATGGTCTGGCATTTTAACGTCTTGACCGTACTGCATTCAGGAGCATTTCCACTTTACAGGTAATCATCATTTATTTATTCCACTGGGAACTGATCTGAGATGCTACCAAAATTATTGCATATTTGACCAAAAAAAATGAATGTCCAGAGGTGAAAGGTGTCTTATGCTGGATAGGCATGCATGAATCCCTTTGCAAGTGGCAGGATATGATATTTTGGACTCTCTGGAAATCAGTGCCAAGTTCACAGTGGACACACACAGTGTTTTGTACTCTCCCTGCCTGGGTTCAGGACCAGTGCCAGAGGAGAAAGGGGGGGGAAAAAAGTGATCTCCTGCCCAAATTTTTCCTTGTAATGAATATGTGTGAGACTAACTATGATCTCATGGAAATCTCTATTTTGTGGTCATTAGATATTATGAACATGTCATCAATTTGGCTGTGTTACCTGCTTTGTCCCCTACAACTCACCTCCAGCAAAATCATTGCTGTATCAAAGAAGGAATCTGCTTGAAACTAGTCACACCACCAGTTGTACCTTAACCTCTTGGTTACTAGTGTTTAACTCATAAAATAAAAGATCATCTACAAATGAAATGAAAGTACAGACATGCAAACAGCATCTTCCAAAAGAGAGACAATGTTCACTTCACACAAATCCTGCAGGATCATGGTGCCAGACAAGGACTAATTAGCTGCCCAGGGTACTGGAAGTATGAGATTATTGCTAATATTTATACTGTCTGAAAGCTACTGTCTGAAGCTACATCCATGTCTTGGTCTCCATGGGTGAAGTTGCAATCGTATCTTGTCAACAAATGCGTGTGGCCATAATTTGACAAATACAATGTGAATTACTTTAATGCAGATTCAGTGTTTAAAGATACATGTAATACATTACTGGCTTTTTACCATGGGTTTGGAGGTTTTATAATACTGCTAAGAAAAAACACTTCATTGCATCTCAGCCACCTGACACCTATATGCCCAAGATGGACTCTTGACATGCTTCTGTTCTCTGAACTATCTCCAGGCTCTTAACAAAGGTGCAAAATTAGAGAGAGAGTCTTCTGAGTCTCCCTCCATAATCAGCTGAGGAAGGTTCATTACAGCTAAGACCTGCAGCACTCTCTGTGGGACCTTGTCGTTATAGTGTGGCCAGCAGAACAAGGGAAATGATTGTCCCCTTGTGCTTGGCACTGGTGAGGCCACACTTCAGATACTATGTTCAATTTTGAGCCCCTCACTACAAAAAAGACATTGAGGTGCTGGAGTGTGTCCAAAGAAGAGCAACAAAGCTGATGAGAGGGTCTGGAGAACAAGTCTTATGAGGAGCAGCTGAAGGTACTGGGGTTGTTTAGTCTGGAAAAATGGAGGCTGAGGGGAGACCTTATCGGTCTCAACCACTACCTGAAAGGAGGATGTAGAGAGATGGGTGTTGGTCTCTTCTTCCAAGTAACAAGTGATAGGACAATAGGAAAGAGCCTCAGGTTGCACGAGGGGAGGTTTAGATTGGATCTTAGGAAAAATTTCTTCACCAAATGGGTTGTCAAGCGTTGGAAGAGGCTGCCCAGGGAAGTGGTGGAATGGCCATCCCTGGAGGTGTTTAAAAGACATGTCAATGTGGCACTTAGGGACGTGGTTCAGTGGTGGTTTTGTCAGTGTTAGGTTTACCATTGGACTTGATGATCTTAAAGGTCTTTTCCAACAGAAATGATTCTATGATTCTATTCATAGACAAAAGTGGTATGGTTTTGAGTGCTTAAAATTAGACGGGATGAGTCTGGGTATTAAAGTAGAAGTTTAAAGCAGAATGCAGAGGTTGTGCTCAGGAGGATTACTTGAATTTTAAGATCTGTAACCCAGCAGCTGCCCATTTAAGAGCTTTACAGTGCAGTGAGGGCATCTTAACCTGGGTGCTTAATCCTTACTAGTTTGCACTGCTCTTCTGGACTCTCTGAAGGGATTGTATTAGCCCATAGGATGAAGACATTACAGAGAGTGGGAGTTATCATTAGGCAATGGTCAGAGTGAAAGCACTGCGAATGCTCCAAATCTCAAGGCAGTAATTTATGAAATCTTAGAAGAGAAACTAAAAAGACTACTTTGCTTTCGATACTTTTGTGTTGAGGTAGTCAAGCATTTCCTTCTCATTAAAGACAATGAAAACAAGGAAGGTGGAGTTGAGCAGAAAAAGTGGTGAGTGTCTGACTGGTGTCATGAAGAGAAGATGTCACAAAGAAGAGACATCTAGAACTTGCAAGCCTGGACTGGAATTCTTGTGGTATTACAACCTTCACATGCGATGGCAAGCAGCCTCCTTAGAAGTGGCTCCACATATATGTAGGACTATCAGCCATCAAGTGTGACTTGTGACATCCCAGGCTCCCCTTAGAAGTAGATGGGCTCAACCAGAATAAAAAACAAGATCCCAAATGAACTGCCTGAAGTTTCTTATCAGAAATGCTAAAACCAGGACTGACCTTAAATCCTGCCTTCTGCCCTGAGCATCAAGAAAATACCAGGATTCCCAGCTTTCCCTTCTTTCCTGGGCATAAGCAGATGTGCCATTTTTAACCCAAAACTCAAAGGGAAACCAGTCCCTACAGAAATATTGCTATTTGGTTAAAATGGTAAGTGGAATTGGAGGAAAATCCGTATACACTGGAAAAAAAAAGAAAAAAAAACCACTGACCCAATAGAGTATTTTATTTCTGAATTGTCCCAAAACATTTTGAATCATATGAGTTCAGTAATTAATTACTTTCCAGTAACAGTGCAAGGTTACAGTTCAGGACGTTTTCTCAGTAGATGGGACATTCTTTTTTACCCAATAATGCAATGCAGATGTTTCTCTTTTTGCTTTGTGCAAGGATGATTATCTATATGGGTTTTCAGAGTCTTTAGGCATGAAGCAACTCAAACAATCCAGGCATGGAGACTGCAAAGAGCTAACTTCCAAACTACATATCCCAGAAGGCTATAACATAAGGGAAAATCACAGTTTGAACACTGAAGGGACTTGAAACAGACCATTTTGGGGTCATTTCAACATAGCACAAGAAAACATTTTGATTTCAGGAATGTTGAAATGTTTTGTTTTGCTTGAAAATGTCAGGCAAAATGCTTTGACTTTGCCAGAAAAAAGTTTGTTTGTGGTTTTTTTTTCCCAAAATTTCCACCCAGAGAAAAAGTCTTGACATTTCAGCTCTTTGTTCCAATGTGGGATAAAAACAAACATTGAAATGTCAGGATTTCTGCAGGATGAAAATTCTGAATTTTGCCCAGTTTTGGGAGTAATGCCTTGGCCCCCGCATTTACGTTTTTCTTTGAAATATGGGTGGATGTTCAGAGGGTGGGAGATTTTGTAAGAGAGGATCATATGTTCAAAAGAACCTAGAGATCTATCTGTTCCAGTTCCTGTGATGTTTTAGACTATTTCAGGATTGAAATTAACAGGTAGTTGATGCAAATAAACTGGAAGAAGGTGACAGCACAACACAAGATATAAGTTCTTGTCTCTTGACTTAGTTTTCACTCTTTCTATCAGCAGGCAAACTCCCTTTGGTCTGTATCTGATTGTAGCTTGATTAATGAAAATGAGGAAAAATTGGAAGCTTTTGTCTTTAAGTCACTGTGAGTGTTGCCTGAGTGAGGTCTGATGGAGGAAAAAGCCCATCAACTTTGGACAGCTTAGCCCAATGCAAGCTTTGGAGACATCTCGGCAAATATGGCAAATGCGGTCACATGCCCTATTGGCTGTAAGTAATTAAGCAGCATAAGTCTGGATTACTGTCACGATTCACTCTGTACAAACATCCTTAGAGGGATTTGGTTCTGCAAGCGTTGAACAATACATCGGTGGGAACGAGCTACAAGAGGATTATGTGTGGATACTGCTTTATGAGGAATGGGAAAAATGACAATAGGATTTATGGTTTTACTGCCTTCACAGTTTTCTTAAAAAGCCATCCTTTTTATGGCCAAACATAGACTCCAAACTAAAACGATAAAGAAATACAGAAGAGCTGGACATTGTTTTCAGTTAACTCTGGATAATCAAAGGGTTCCAGCAACAGAACATCAATAGCTGTTTTGGAACCTTTCTCACACATGAGTGCCCAAAGGTGGTAGTACGTCCCAGCTCTGAAGGCCAGGCTGTGTTTAGGTGCAGAAAAGCACAAGGTTGATGAACATAAGAGCATCCTTCTTCTGTCAGTCGAGAATCCTACCTACAAGAGGCCTAAGGTAAATATTTAGTTTAGGCCTGCAGGAAACGTAGCATGTACAGAGAAGTTATTCCCTGTTTCCCCTGGACGTCCAGCCATTATCAGTGGGAAGCTCTGTTCAGGCCATCACACTTGCAAGCCACCAGCGGACCTATCCTTCATGAATTATCCTCACCCTTTTTGGCCACAAGAGCTGTTGGCTTTGAGCATGGGTGACATGATGCGTTGGGCTTTTGGACTTTGCATGCTCCCTGACAGCCATTGCCCATTCCACTCCATGCAAAGGTGAGACACTGCATAGAGTCATCATCTATAACCTGGAACTGGCTAAGAGGCACCGACTTGAACCTTCCTAAATTTAACAGTCCCTTTGCACCATCATATAAATAAAGTTGCTTTACCTCTGTATTTAACAGAACTTTTTGTATCAGCAAGTTCATGGCCCAGGGCCCTGGAGAGTTGTTGACTTTTTGCTGAACAAGATGCAGTAGCTCTCATCTGGAAAACAGTATTTATTGTGTTACTGGGTTAACAGAGCTGACAAGACCAACAACCTAATTGAGAAATTTGTAACATGTACAGTCAAAAATGGTCAGACAGGTACAAGGCAGTTCTGAAAGACCGACTGAGGTATTTTCAACATCCCATATGGAGTTTTTTTAAAATTCTTGAACAGTGAAGTCCCACAGGAGATCATTTTGAGGGCACAGGGAACATGCAGTTCTTTGAGTAATTTGTGGAGGGTGTATTTTACAGTGCAATGAAGATGATAGACAAAGTCTGAGTGCTAAAAATCATGTCAAGGTTACTAGAATTACACCCTTATTATTTATTTCACAATATCTCTGAGATACAGGATGAACTGGGTTCAATGTTGTACATTCATGTTAGGAAAAACAATTTTTTCCCCAAAAGATTTTTGTCTCCTGTAATGCACAAAATTTTTGCAACCAGACACTGGTTTCCTGAAGGAATAGATGATTGATCTCAGCTAGGCATGGAAAAAGGCCAACATTCCTCCACCTCCACAGTACTGTGCTTTGCCCCCAACAGATACCAGTGGCTTGGACTGATATGTCATTCTGGCTTTAGGTGCTTTTTTAAAGAAAGAAATGAGGAGAATTTTCTAGCTAAAAGATCATGAGTTCCTTGCACTCGAGGAACAAGCTGAAGGTGAGTGGGACTTTCAGAAACAGAGGAACCTGCCTTTCCATCCTCCCTGAGTTCACGGGGAAGATGACATTTTAAAGATGGTCCCTTGAGTACAGCAATGTAACTGTCTGGGGACCGGACCACCATTTCGTAAATGCCATTGCATTTCTCAGGAATGGTATGACAAGCGAGCTTGCTGTCAGGAGACCATCTACAAGTGTTCGTTACTTTGCATTAATGCCACTCTCACTTGGACAAAACCACCACCTTCTCAGGCCTCTCAGTCCCTGAAATGAGAAACTAGACACGGTGCTTATTCTGCCCTGGGTCCCACCCACACCCTGCACCCTGGGCTGCTTCACAGATACCTCCAGCCTGACTGCAGACCGCCTCAGTGGGCATGCTGAGTCCTGTTCTATGCAGCTGGTAGATTTAACCATGCTGAGTCCTACCTGCCTGGAAGGATGCTCTCCAGCTTTGCAAGAGACCATGGCCAAAGGCTTTGCATGTGAGCAAGAGGCAAGCACAACCTTGAGGGCACCATTAGCCAACAGTAAAGACATATCCAGAAATTCTGGGAGAAGACTGGAAGGACACCAGCTCTGAAGACACTGAGTTAGGAACCAAGCTAGCTGGCCATCTCAGTATGGAAGCCAAAAATAACATGTGCTACAGAGCCCAAACAGTCCCTTTGCATTAGCCTAAGAGAAATTCTCTGTGAAACACAGCTGAGCCAGTACCTTGCACGTGGAGAGAACATGTCTTTTATCGAAGATGACAATCCTTTTTCTAATAGCAAATTTTATTCCCCTCTTCCCTTCTGGAATGCAAATGACTTCCAAAGATGCAAAATTGTTTTTAAGGACTTGCATATCTCATTTGTAAGGCAACAATTAGAAGTTTTGATTAGACTTTACCTTTCTCTTTTCCTAAGAGGTGTCAAACCTAACTCTGAAGGATTTTGCTGTTTGCTCTTCTGGACATCTTCTAACATCCATTGCTTCAATTTGGCACAACCTTGCTTAACACCCATCATAACACTTTGCATTTCCTAATGAGCCTTGTACAGCTCCAGTGTCAGACTAAACTGCAAGCTGTAGGCATCATCACAACAAACATGTTGCTGTGATGACTGAAGATCCATGGCATCTACAGGGTTGGATTCCAAGCTGATGTAGGAGGCTGGTGAAGAGCAGTCAACCCATTTTCCGTTCAAAAAGTAAACACTGGACAATCTTACGTCAACAGAACTAACCAGCCCAAGGGGAAAGAAAACAACAAAAGAAAGAAAAAGAGAAAAAATCTATGCAGTTCCCACTGCTTTGTCTTCAGCTAGAACGACTGAATGTTCCCAGCTTCCTCACAAGGGAAATAAATTTATGTGCTAATGTTGGAGGAGAGGTTTGGAGACTGCCTCAGTGAATGGAGTCATGCAAGGTAGCATGGAAAAAAAAAAGGAAAACAGTGGTGGAAGAATAGTGATAATAAAACATATATTAAAAATAAAAACAGAGGACTAGTAAAAGGTGCTAGCAGCTGAAATGCAACATGACTCACCAGAAAGGTTTTCAAAGGAAAATTTTTGTCCCTTTTGCTTTAAGTCAGCCAATAGGCTATCTGGGTGAAGCAGAGAGGAACAGCGGACAAGGTACTGTATTCGGAGTCAACTGATCAAGGTCCTTCTCCTGATTTTAACCCCAACATATTGTGTAACCCCAGGCAAGTTCCTCCACATTCTTGGGACTCATCTTTCCTCCTACTTTTCTCCTGTCTTCTCTACTGTAACTGTGACCTCTGGGGCAGGGAAGGAGACAATGTTCCTTGGTGGAGAACATCCTGGGAGTGGCTTACTTCAACAGAAGTCCTTTGAGCAGCCAGAAAGCTTGCTGGTGAAAACACTCCTGTCTCTCTGGCCTCATCAGCATTTTGCCGGGAAGCAGCTGAGCTCTTGGCAGCTCTGCATACTCCAGGCATCTTCAGTGGCACCAGGAAACTGCTCTGAAGCGGGGGATTTCCCTGAATGGCAGGGATTCCCCACGTTTTCCTGGGATCCAAGACAGTAGCACTGGAATTCCCAGAGTTCAGGGCAGCTGGATGATTTTTTTTTCTTTTCTTTTGGTCTTGTTTTTCACTTCAGAAAATAGTCAGACAAAGGCCTTTTAAATTCCCCTATCCCTCTTCCCTCTAAAAATAAATAATGAAATTTAAAAAGTAGACTCTAGTGTGTAGGAAATTATGTCTGCCTTTTTCCTACAAAATTAGAAAAGAAAACCATTTTTTTAAATACTGGAATTGCTCAGGAAGTCATTCTTCCTCAGGGTTATGGGATAGGATCCTTATGTCCCTTCTTAAGCTTCCAGACATGAACAAAAGAACAGCAATGTCAGGATCAGACCACAAGTTCGGTTGTGCTGGCATCCATGCCCAGCACATGTCAAGGGACATTGAGGACACTGCAAACATATTGTGAACCTTCCTCAGAGCACCCTCCAGACCGCTGTGGCTTTTGCTGAGTCAGATGTGATGTTTCAGGAAAAGTATTTTCTTCCTAAAATCTCTCCTGTCGTGTTTTGAACCCAGCTAAACAACCTCTGGCAGTGATGATGGCTTAGCTATGCTGCTGGTGAAGAAATATCTATTTTCATTAGTGCTGGTTTCACTGGCATTGACTTTGAAGGCCGTGTTTAGGATTCTAGACTCCATTTATCATCTATGGAGATAGATATGCACCCTCAGGGAGCAATTAATCTCATCTTGGGCTATGCCTCAGGCATAGGTGAAAGGCACCCATTTCGCTCCCCACATTTCACCTCCTCCCTTTCCCCTGTAAAGGCAGTCTAGGGTGACTAGCTCAGCTTTAGAAAACTAAAAATTAAATGTTCAGGCTGAGGTGGTGCCTACTACTTTCCACTACAAGTACCCAGTATCTGTTACAGTTTTATCAGCCATCACAGGATCACAGGTAACAACACAGACCAAGAACGCACCATATTTTTATGACTTTGAATCTTTGAATTCAGTTACTGTGCTGGCTGACAGAACAGATATTTGTGGAAAACAAGAGGTGTAATGAACACTGTCTCAAGTCCAGCTGCAAGATGCAGCTCAGAAGACCCCTGAACTAACAGCTGTGGCAGATGTTGCAGATGGGAGATCCCAAGGGGCAGATCACTCAGACAGCCTCTGTTTCTGAGATAGCATGCAGGATGGTGGATTGTAGGTCTGACTCTGTGACAGTTACCTTTTTATTTCTTCTCATGATAGCTCACCTAGGAGCTAATGGGATACAAATAAATATTAATAATGATAGGCATGGAGAAGCAGAAATATTCACCAATGTGGGAGATGTTCCATTCAAGTCCTTACCATTATCAGACACTGAGGGCAGAGAAGCAAGTGTCTTAAACTCCACGTCAGCATTTAAAATCATTTCATCATCTTCACCACAAGGAGAGAAACAGAGACTTGTTGCCTTCTCCATTCTTAGCCACCAGAGATCCTACATCTCTCAAGTCAATAAGGATTGCACCCTGAGTTTCACCATGCTAGGACTGGGATGCTAGTCAGTACTGCAGAGATAAATCTGCACAGTGCAGACGTCCAGCAGGAGCTGATATGCAGATTTGCATCTTATGAATAACCATCTCTTGATTCAAAGACATTCAGGCATACAAGCCACATAATACATTGCATTCTTCCCTCTTGCCCACTTTACTCTAGCTGAACACTATGTTCTCTTAGGAGTCCATTTTTTTGCAGAACCAAGCAGTTACTGACACAGGAGGAAATCTCTGAACATTCAATAAATGTAACATAATTGAGCCCTATTAAAAACATTTAATGAAATGGAAAGATGCATGCAACAGAAAACCTATTTTCTGCATTAAAATTCTGCTTATTCTGGTAAATGAGGTTTCACTAAGACTACTTTCAAGCCCAGGTTTGGAACTTGCGTAGCAGGAAATAAGGGGATTGTGAACAAGGGTCCAAAATTAAGTGGAGGCTTTATCTCAGAATGATCTCCTTTCCCTTCTCCCCAGTAGCTGCCTGAATTGCCACTGTATCACTTTAGAAAGACTCAGTCCTCGAGACGGCCCTCAAATTCTCCTTTTGGACCCTTCCCCCACATCCATTGCTAACAAAGCCTTCACCTCACAAGCACGCACGCACTTAATTTGATTTCCCCCCCTGTGGGATTTACATCTTTGATGTAATTCTGCTAACGTCAAAGGCGTTATGGCAAGGACTCATCTGGGACCTTGTGTACAGCTGTTGTGTTCCAAGCTGGAGGAACTCACATTCCTCCACCACACCCAAATCTGACCTGGATTATCAATACTCTGATAAGCAATTCAATCGCCTTTAGACTGGTTAGGGAATTTCTCCACTCCTTATTTTCATCCTCCATTTTTCCTGTGCTACTTTACCTCCACTTTGATTTTTCACTTTTCAGGCCATGACACTCCTGATGATTCCTAGATCTCCGGATTCCTGCCTCCTCCTCCCATTGTTGCTAATACACAACTCTGTCTGGAGCCGGATTTAATTAGACCACAAGAAAAATGAACCGCAATGAAGTTACATCAAGGGCGTGACTTCAAGCCACAAGAGCCAGGAAACACAGNTGTCCCACCTCTAGCACAGCTAAAATGTTCAAGCACAGTTTACACAATAGGGAGTTGCTGAGGAAAAAGTTTGGAAGGGGAAGGAAGGGCCCAGAGAGGATCTGCCGAAATGCTTTGGCCCTGTAGCTTTATTGCATGTGGGTTTGATGCTGTGCCAAGCTGTATGACACTTACATCAAGGTTGTTCCCCGCAGTGATGCACCATCGAAGCTAAATCACCTACCCATAATGGAATTTAAAATGATTTCACTGTGCCTTGGTTGAGAACACGTTATCATTAACTTCCCTTTTTTATTACCCCAAATGCCTTTCCAGCTCACAGCATACTGTGCTTCAGGAACTTTTTTGCTGCCATGATTGTACGTCATTGTGTAAATTCAGCAATGAATACAATAGAGACCTGGTCTATCCCAAGGCCTCCAGGCACTGATGTAATAGAAATAATAAAGCATAATCATAAGGAAGAAAACAGCATGCAGCTCTGCCGTGTGGAGTATGGAAATGGATACGGGTGACTGACGCTGATGCAATTCACTCTTACCAAATGAAGGCAAACGGCCCAGAAAAGGACTCCTCCTGCATAGCACCAGCAGAGTTATGCCAGCTTCAATATGACCCTTCTCTAATTGGAAGGATTCATCCTAGCTATTGTAACACAACGGAGTTTGAGGCTGTGCCTTCTGAGGTTTGGGGGTTGTTTTTTTATTTCCATTGATTACTGGGATGCTGGATAACACATTGGCAAGGCAGGGATATGTTCCTAGATCTGTTTCTCACCACTTTGTGTCTCAGCTTCCCCATCAATGAATAAAAATTGGGTAGAAAGGCTTACAAGCTCTGCACCTCTGTGGGGAATTCTGAGCTTAAAAGGATGTAGCTGGTTTGGAATAGTAAATACTCAAGTGTTCAGTTAGAAATTCTGCTGTGCAAAATGCAGAGGGCTAGTTAACTTTCTATTGATTTTTAATGGAACTTTTTGTTTTGGTTCTCAGATTGAGTTGGATCTCTGCCTGTAAATCATTCCCTTGAGAGCTGAAACATGTAGTCATTGATCATGTCTCATTTCACGTAGGACAGAGTGTTTCTCCCACCTGGGAAAGCGCTGGAAACCCAAACCTGAGGCTCATAGTTTTCTGGGACAGTTCTGTAGCTAGAAGGACATTTTGGTGGGAGGTTCAGTGTTGTGATTGAGTAAGCTCAAAACTGGAAATAGGGAATTTCTCTCTAATGAACTCTTTAGTGGAGTTTCCTGGTTAATTGCATCCCAGGTGAGTTTAATGGCAGGCTGATTACAAACAGAGGGGAACAGGGAGGTGAGGGAGGTGAGGCTGGGCAACTGGGGCATCTATAAAAGCAGGCAGAGTTACACAGCAAGATTTCTTTTCAGTAGGGCTCATCTGGCAGCTGGCTGGAGTTAGCAGGAGATGAGAGAGGCTTTGTTAGTGGTATATACCACCTACTTTTAGATACAGCACAGTGGGGAGCTTGCTTTGTTGGGTATGGGAGGGGTTTGGCTTTTGCTAGTCTTCTCTTCACAGATGGAGTCAGGCTCTTCAAAGAACAAAGTTAGTCTCCATATTATCTACCCTTCGGCATTTCTGCATGACTCATTGGTGTACTTAGTTGAAGAGGGAACAGTTATCAAGTCAACCACAGGATTTTGCAAACCACCTTAACATCGTTGTAGGTATCTCAGTCAAACACACCTACTCTTTCTGCAGGTATAAGGGAAGAAAATGCTAGAAATGGGTAAGTGATCTCCTGTGGCTCTACTTGCTGTTCTGTGCAGCGAATCAAGGGAAAACCACTGAAGATGAGCAATGTGTCATTATATGCTTCCTCTCATATTTTGAAAGACAGAGACTGGAAAAAGATGGCAATATAATCTGATCTAGAGGATCCGCTTGTGAGGAGAAACTGAAAAAAGTGGGAAGTTGAATGTGCTGTTTGTTCCTTGAGTCTGTAGACAGATGTACACACACAAGCAGCTTTTACAGCAATCAGGAGTAAGTGATGAGTTTTCTGCTATTAGATTTTTTTTTGCCAAGCACAACAAGCTTTTGAGAAAGCATGAATCTTTCAGCAAGTAAAAGAAACATTTAGAGTTAGGAATATGCATTGGGGAAAAATGAGATGTTATGGAAGAGATGACCCCTGGGATACATCAGACTGAGAATCAAGGAAGCTAGTTTCTTTTTCTGGTTCTTTCCCTGACCTCCTGGAGGACTCTGTATAAGACTTTTCCCTTCTGGGCTTGTTTCCTACTTGGTTAAAACTCTCAGCGGAAGACCTTCTCTGTGTGTCCAGCACCCACAACTAGCCTTTTGATTTTTCACTGTAGTCTCTAAAAGGTCCCTAAAATAAAAGATGATCTTCATATTATCCTTTTTCCTTGGGGCTGGAAATCAATTTCTGTCCTGGACAAGCTGCTAGTGTCTTCCTCTGAAGCACCTCTTCTGGCCACGGTCCCTGTTGTCTCCCTCAGTGCAGACAGAACTAAGCCTATCCTCAGAGAAAGTGAAAGCCCTTACTCCATAAAAAATGGTGGCAAACCTGGGAAAACCACATGGTTTCAGGAGCGGAAGAGATCTGAGGAAAAGAGGTCCCTGACAGACCATCCCTTACACTGCTCCAGGAGAGTACCCAGGGAATGGTGTGTGCTGCCTGCTGCGCTCCGGGTGGAGGGTGTGCCTATCAGCAGGGCCAGCTTGATCTGTTAGCCACTAAGCCACCCAGATTCCTGTGGACCCCTGTGACACAACAGATTATCATCTACTAGGGTGAGTGCTATCTCCTTCTGTCCCACTAGCCTAAGGGGTTGTCTTCATGCGAAGAGAATTTGTCTGTGCTGGAGAGAAATTCCAGAAGCAGCAGTGGGCAGAAAAAACAAGAAAGGGTTTCAAGAGTTGTGGTGCCAAATCTTGGGCTCTAAAGCTGTGTCTGCAACAGGGATTAAGGGCGCGTCTGAGCCTGGACTTGCTGACCACGCACACTGTTTGCACACAAGAAGGCACAGGCCAAGATATAAAGTGGTCTTGAGGAGAAATCTCAAACTCAGGCTTGCTGTCCTAATGCGAGCCCATATGCTCCTATCGCGAGTAGTCCAGGCAAAGCCGAGCGTGCGACAGCTCTGCATGGCAGGAGATGGGCAGAGCCCCGGGCACAGCCTGCATGGAGGAGTCAGGGTCAAGTACCCTGACAATAACCCAGAAACACAGAGATGGCAGAACAAACCTGCATGTGGGGGCTGAATCTCCTGCTGCTTCTGGAGACAGTGCCTCAGCAAAAGAAATTGGGAGAGGCCATGTAAAGGGATTGTGCTTGTTTCCCTTCCCCATACTATGCGTTTTTGGTGGCCTTAAAATACCTTTAGAAAGTGCAGGATATGGGTATGCAGTCAGAGCATTTTTCTGCTGCTGGAAATGTTGTTGTTCCTGCACTGAGCTGCCCTCATTCTCCACTTTCTTCTCCCCTCTGAGATGGAAATGCACGAGTAAGCGTATGTATTATTTGCAGACTTGCATAAAGGCCAGATCTTCTCATGGTTGGATTACCAGCCAGCCGCTCAGCCTGTCTCAAAGAAATGCTTTCTCTCATGAAACTTTCCAAGCTGGTTTAATCCACCTTGGGTGGCAAACTCCATGTGCTCTTCCCCTGCTGGCACACACTTTGCATTCACCAGAGCCTAAATTAGCTCTGGGTAATTCCAGCAATGCCTCGGTCTGTGGAACGGATTCTCCAGCTGAATGCGTTGCGCTGCATGCTCCCCCTCTACCTGGGTAGTCTCTCAGTTCGTGGGCTGAGGAGCAAAGGGCCAAGAAGGAAAGGGGGGAGCAAGCCAGTTCTTTGGAAATATTAGCATATCCTTTCTCTCCAAGGCAGGAGACTCAGCGGTTTGAATCAGAGATGCCTCAACAGCTGTATCACAGGAGGCCAGCACAGCTGGAGATTCCTGGCAGGATCAAATGGATCTGTGCTCTTTCCTTCTAGGCAGGGGTGTCTCTTCTTCTCTCCATTCCCCCCTATCTCCAAAGTGTCACCTACACTTATAGCACTCTTCTGGGATGGTTTGCAGCTGTATCCCTCTTTCTGTCCATAAGGCCAGGGATACTCTTATGACAGGATTCACCAGAGGGTGCTATTACACATCGCCTTTCACATTTTTCCTGGTCTGGAAGGACAATGTAGCCTTTTAAGGGGACACTGAAATGTTGCCAGTTTTAAGGTGCCAGCTCTTCTTCTGAGTGGGAAGCTGCAAAAAGTAGCAGCTTTTTCCTCTTCTTCCTCTCTATTTGTTTAGGGGGGTTGATTTGGGGGTGAGAGGGGAGGTTAGTTTGATTTGGTTTTTGTTTTGCTATAACTGTCCAACTGTCCAACAGGAATCGGTTCTTGATGCAGTTTTCTTCCTCACAACCAAATTCTTAGTGTTTTGGAAGGAGTTTATTGGCTGCCTGTGTCCTGGGACTGTTGTAAATAGAAAAATTAATTGGTTTTGCACTCCTAACCTGTATGCCATGGGCCAGGTTTCTCCTGGGGAAGAAATTATCTGTATTTGTTATGGCTTCATAGAAAGAAGGATGCTCTAGTTTCCCTTCACCACCACCGCCACCATGAAGCCTATGCAGTTTTGCTTGAACTCAGAGGACCAGGTTCATTCCTGACCAGTTGAGGGAGTTAGGGACAAGCTGCAGGAACCATCCTTGCTGCAGCATGGAGACAAGCAGCCTGAAGTAGGACACATTTATCACTTCCACCTTCCCCAAGAAGAGGAAGAAGATGGCAAGGATGAGGCTGAGGGACTGCTGTTCCAGTCAGCCAGGGCAATTTGACAAACACAGTGAGAAGCATGTTACAAACAGCTCTCAGGCTTGCAACAGAGACCTGTTTGTTTCCCCTGTTTAATTTGGGAACCATGCATCCAAGCACACTTGGTATGTCTCCATGCGTAAGCCTATACTGCAGTCTATTGATTTCCTTCACCCTTGGCAAGAATATCACAGCGGATTTTGGCTTTGCCTGTAATCTCTTGAGCGGATGAGGCTAGAAATTCAAATGAGAGCTTAACTTGCTGACTGTCTGCACTGCCCACATGATGGCTGCTCCTTTGGCTCCAGTCTGGAGCAAGTCAGCTGTCTGTTTGGGCAAGAAAACTTGGGTACAGGGCAGGAATGGCTGGTTCCCATCTGCGCTCTGCGTCTACAGACTGTGTGGATGAAACTGGTTCCAGGGACTTGGCTCTGCAAACCAGATCCGGAACATGAGCACATCTCCCAGAGGCCGCATAGGTACAGACTCTGTTATTTTTGATATATATCTGGTTTTAATCTGGAAGCAAGCCCCTGGATGCAGCCACCTGGCTCCCCAACAGTACTGCATGTTGCCTAGCAATACGAGCAGAAGATACTGAATCCATTTCTTCTCCTCCCTGTGCAAGAACCAACCACAGAAAAAGATGAGTTTATGGTGAGGAACTGACATCTTATTTTTGAGACAGCCATTTTATCACCATATGGCTTTAGTGGGAGCAGCGTCCATCCTTGCAGTAGAAGGCTTGGTGCTCCAGCCTTTGGCTTCTGCAGCAAGCTATTTTTTGATTACATGACTTTGTTTGCAACGGGGGGAAGTGCTGTCACTCGTCTTGGATTTTCCTGTCCCAACTAAAAGTAATCGTAACAAATGAAAATACAGGCAAATATACATTTGCGTAAAGGTAAGGAATCTTCTTCAAGTCAGCTGATAAAAAGGCAGTAGTACATTCCATCACAAAATTAGTAAGCTAACCAAAACAGATTTTTCCAAATTACTTCATAGCTTGAAAGTCCACAGAAACCAGTGCCCTGAGCCATCAGTAACAGAAGGAAAGCAATAATCCTAACAGTGATGGGATGTTTGTCAGCTTCTATGTGATTTTATTTATTTCTTAGAAGAATAATGATTAAAATAAAGGCAAGACTCACAATGATAGTCACAGCTGACAGATACCTTTCTATCTTATTCCAACTGGGAAGGGAAGTGATGCTTTTTTTGAGTATTGCCATATAGTCTCTTATCTACTTTGAATTGCCTCCAAAGAATAGGCCTGTATTGGTGAATTTCAAATATCTTTCTATATGTGTCAAGCCTTTACAAGAAATGTAAAGCATCTCCAGCAATTGCACAGTGCTGAAGGTCACTGCAACAGTTGTCAGGACATTTGACTTCACTGGATGGAGAAGTAGAGCTCCAGCAGTCAGTGCATGGGGGCCCGAATCACCGCTGCTGGAGAGAGGTGGGGAAGGAGGAAGTTTGCTTCTTTCAAGTGAGTCACCAGATGATGCTGTCAGGCTCTGAAATAAAATCATGACAATCACATGACTCCAGGAAATGGACCGGAAAAGGCTGCTGTCAGTGAGATTCATTAAATCCCCATTCTACCACATGTTACGACCTTTTAAATGTTTTTAGGAAGTCATGGAATTATATTCCTGAAGGGGTTACAATGACATATTTCAACAATATTGAAGTAAGCACCTTCGTCTATAACCTCTTAAGGAGTTTGAAAGGTTTCATTCCGTGGTAATCAATGAGTGCTTCATAGTCAACAGAACAGAACTCAGAAAGGGAAAAAATCCATTCCTGTTCCATTGATAACCACACAGGATAGGGAGAAACACAAGTAAAACCTGGAAGCTCCAACTGTTTTCAGAGAGGAGAGTTTTTGAGATGTGTCAATGACTAAATTTGCTGCTGCTAAGAACTATGTTAATGCAGAGCCTAAAGCTGGTATCAGATCTAATAAATTCTGCTTTAAGAAATTGGAACAATCAGCATTGATTTACCACACACAAATCAGGCTCAACCAACCTGATTGCCCTTTGTGATGAAATGACTGACTATGCAGACAAGGGGAAAGCAATGGATGTAATATACCTTGATTTATTAAGACTTTGGAGACAGTCTGCCACAGCATTCTTGTTATGAAACTAAAGAAATATGGGCTAGATGATCAAGCTGTTAGGTAAAAAAATTGTCTGGAGTGCTAAGTTCAAAGAGTAACATTCAATAGATTGGTATCCACCAACGGTGGCTGGTAACTAAAGAAGCACCCTTGGGATCTGTACTGTGGTGAATATTTCCATCAGTGACCTGGATCATGCCACAGAATGAATTCCCATCGTATTTGCTACTGAATTAGGGGTAATGACTGATGTTTCAAATCACAGAACTTTTAGGTAAGGTGGAGAAATTTGAGGGCTAGACCGACAGAAACTTAACAACACTCAGGAAGGAGAAGTACCTGTAAAGCAGAATAACGCCATGCATTGGTACTATCTGGGAAGCAATTGACTGAGCAGCAGCCTTCCCCAGAAGGACTTAGGGGTTATGATGGGTGCCAGGTTGAAGATATGCCAGCAGTATGCTGTCAGTACAAATAAGGCAGAATGCCTGCTAAGCTTCATAAAAAGGAAAGTGCTCAGAAGCTTGAAGGAAGCTGAGGGGGATATATGCATGAAGACCAAGCTTGGTCTTCACTATTCTCTGCCTCAGCCCACCTTGGATATTCAGTCCTCTATCATCTGATACCAGCATCACTCCGGCTTTGTTCGTGTAAGGGCACAAGGCAGTAAGATCAAAGCTACCTTGGGTACCATTCTGTAGGTTCCAGTTACAACTATGGTTAAATTGGAGACGTATTTACGTCCTGATCTGCTTCTGGGAGTTCCCTCCTCTTCCTCTCTCACTCCTCCCCCACACCTCAAAGCCTGCAGTCAACCTCAGCTAAATACCAAAAGACACCAGAAATGTGAGACAGCTGCTCAAATGCTCAGAGAAATGACCTGAGAAGAAAGAGCCAGGTGATGCATCCCAGGAAATGGATTCTGTCCTAAGAGGAAAATGCATTCATCATTCAGATAACTTCTGCCACAGAAAAGCCATCTGGATAAACAAGGGCAGAGTTACACAACCATTGTGCAGATCCTCATCCCTTCCTGGCCGGTTGTAGAAAGGCAGATATGTAACACGGGGTTTTGTCTGTGGGCAGAGAGAGGAGAATAGGAGACCACGGGGGAAGGAAATATAGAGTGGGATATCTGAGGCTAGCAGCAAAGAGAGGAAGTGCTGGTTTTTCTTCATCGGATCCTTCGCATCACGCACAAGACTCATAGCTGGAAGTTGGTCAGTGGAGGTCTCAGACCAACAGAGTTTTGTGACCAGGAGACATAAGATCAAGAGAAAACAGGAAGTGGGATTCTCAGAAGTCCACCTGCAGAGTCCCACTTTCTCCAGCTTCTCCACTGCTAAACAAGTCAAGGCCAGGTATTGCTGCAGGACCCACCGTCTTCCCACAGCTCAACCCTGCTGCTGCTCAGCCAAGAGCTGCGTTTAACCTGCCGGAGTCACTGGCTGACCACCCTGCCTTACCTGTGCCCACGCAGCAGCCCTGTGTCCCTCCATCTCTACTGGCTGACTCCTACCCTGCTCCCTGGCCCCTCAGCAGGAGCTGAGGGATTTCCAGACCTCTCCTTCATGTCCTGTTTCTCCCACGAGGAAGGAAGCAGTCTGAGGTGTTTTTTGGCTTGAGGAGGCAAAGGAAGGGTCTGCTGGAAGAGTGGGAAACTGAAATTCAGCAGAAATAATTGGAGCATTGTGGTGATTTTCTACAAAGCCAGCATGGAGGAGGAATACATTCTCGCTAAAGATTCGCGGGCTGACTACAGCCTGCATTTTCTGCAATGTTCCCATTTATAGCCCAAAATAATAGGAGAAACATTAACCAAAGAAAGGCAAACGTCAAAATGTCACCTGCCTCCAGTGGACGAGCAGACCTTTGAGGAAGAGTCAAGTTCAGTGCTGATTTTTCAGTTTGGAAAGGGTTAATACTGAAATCTGACCGACAGCCAGTCGATGAATCCTATACACCCCAAAAGCCAAGCAAGACCTGAGTACTGCACGGATCTCACTCCCCCTTGCTCAAGAGGGAAGGCTGTAGGCCAGGCTGAGAAGTCATAGCAAGCTGTGTGAATTCATAGATGGGGCTGAATCCCTCATAAATAGTGGAATATTGTCCGAGAGAGGTCGTTATGAGAACAGGCTTGGAAACTAGCTAGAATATGGCAAATCTATTGAGCAGCTGAGATAACAAGAACACACGCAGAAGAGTTAAGGGCAGAAGGAAATGGGTGTACAGTGTGTGCCATAAATTACAAAAGGAGAGTAAGCAGGGTGTGCATGGGAGACTGAATGCCATGAACAAAGGTCAGGACCAGACACTAAAATGAAAAGGTACATGTGTGATGCAGCAGGAGCTATAACTTAACCAGCTTATGGGAAAATCCACAAGGAGATGGGAAAGGAAATATTTTTTTATTTACATTTCCCCCTCCCCTGCCAAATACTGTGGGTCACTAGCTGGGACAAGCTCTGTGGATAACAGAACATACTCTCCAGAAACTGAGTTCTTACATCCCTGCTCTGAGGCTGCCTGTTAAAGCTGAGGTTTCTCAGAGGGCCTTGGCATCTCCAGAAATCAGCATTCCCAATAGGACAGACCTGGAATGCCTGTCTGCCATGCCTGCTTCTGTGAGAGAGAAGCTGGGGTGGTTCCTTATCATAAAAATGAAGGCAGCAGGGTGCAAGGGAGATGAGATACTGGGGCTGGCCTGAGGGATCCATATATTCCCTTCCAGCATAAAGGGAGATGCCATAGGTAATCCCACACTCTTCGTTTCCTCCCACTTTTCCTCTGGAGAGCTGGGCATTTCTGGAGAGCGATTTAAATTCCTGCTCTTCCCTCATCTACATCTCACTGCAAAAGCCGGGGGTCCAGCTGAGGGATGTCAGTCCCGTTTCAACAGCATCACTGCAGGTTCCTCCCATTCTGCCCAGGGGAAGAGCCGTGCAGTATTTACAGCAGTAACTCACGCTGCAGAAGATATGGGCTTCAGTCTTTATTTTTACTGTTCAAATCCTCTGTGTCCTGTGACACGGTTTCTCATTCATAAACAGTGAAAAACATTGCTTCCTTGTTTTGAGGATGTAGAGCAAATCTTATGAGATGCTGTGGAAACCATGGATTACTGCAGCTGTGAAATATTGCTATGCTCATCCATAAAATATATGCATACAGTGTTACCTGCACAAGGGATGTGAGAATCAGTCTTTCAATACTTGGGGTGTTTCTTAAATCTCAGGATTCTGGTATTCCCTGACTGAAGATCCAGGCCTTAAAAATATGTATCAATATTTTAAAAAGAAAAGGCAGGGGTATTCCCAGACTTCCTGGCAGAAGAGAGAAAGTTATGAACAATGACTGAATATGACTGCTTCTCAAACTGGAAAGCAAAGAAAAAAGAGGTTCAAATTATTATTTTTTTCCGTAAACTCCTCCCCCTGCAATTCAGTGTTTTGGTGGCATTTGTGCTCTATGGAGTTTGTGTTTTTCCAAAGCTTTTCTCTGAAGCACAAGTTCAGTTGCAGAACTGCAGGCAAGGAAAACCAGCGTGTTTTCACCAGGCATTGTGGTACTCTGAACTTCTGGATGAATCTAGCCCACTCTCCTTCCCTCCCCCCCGCCACCCTGCTCGACATATTTAAAATCTCCAAAGATCTTCCTTTAAGATACCAGTGCTTCCCATTGTGCTGGCTTTTATTGGATTTCAGGTGCCATTCAGTCAACCCCCCTCAGCTACTTGAATTCTTGAAATGCTAGGATCATATTTCACCTGATCTGGCACTGAACCATGTTCGCTATCTCACCCCAAAATTAATTAAACCATAAATTTTCAGAATAAACATGCAGCATCCACTATCACTGAAACAGTCTGGGCTTTGTTGAGCAAACTGCTGCAAGAACAAAGCTGCCTCTTTCTCTTTCTTCCCACCCTGCACTTCTCTTCTCTTGATGTGTATCAGCAAATACAGTAAATACAGTACCCTCCCTCCCTGTTATAGAGAGATGATTCTTGTTCTGCCCTTGTCACTGCTTTATAGACTGAGGAGAAACTGCAGCAGCTCACAGGATGAGATCTTACAGGAGGACATTAGCTCTACTCAGATGAAACGGAGCTGTTCTCCAAAACGAATGCAAGTGTTTTCTTTTTTTGCAGCCCTGGAAAATACCTGAGGAAATAACTCAGTTTCCCATCTCTATAGTGAGTTTTTCTGTCTGACACTGGTGCTGGGCAGGTAAAAATACATTAATGAAGAAGAGACGATTAGCTAATACATCTAAGGAGATCATTTAGGTATGCACAAAATTGTTAGTGATAATCTTGTAGCTGTCTAAGAATGAATAGTCTGTCCCTCTAAACCCTCCCTATCCCATAGCTGTGAAACTTAGGCTATAATAACAATTTTTAAAGCTTGGAAGATAACACTTGACATTCCAAAGCACCCGCTAATTAAAACTATGCAAGAGAAAATAACTAAAGCAGGTATTTCCATTTCCTGTTCTGGACCTGTAAGTAGTCTGGAGGCTGTGGAATCCCTCTCAGATTTGAAGAAATCCTCACCCCTGAAATGTGTTTAATATTCTTTTCCAGATAGCTTGGTTGTTCCAGTTAGAAACTACCACTTTTCCCCACAGTTCAGGACCAAGAACTCCATCACTTCACCAACATGATTCAGAGGAGACCTTTACCCTTTTCTTCAGGTCTTCTAATTCTGCCAGAGCCCATAAAGAAAACTGGACAGCTGCTTGGGTGGGAGACCTACAGAGCATAGCCTGGTTGCTATAGGCAGTGTAACCAAAGGTGGCATTTTTATTCCTTGAATCAACTGTCAGCCAACACCCTTGCCTGGTATTCAAGGTTGCTGTGGGTTGATAGATATAAATCTGAGCTCCTGACCATCTCTGGTCTTTAGAAATTCTCTAGTACATTTGATTGCCGCTCTGGTGCAAATGCCAGTGTCCTGGCCGTATTCCAGCTCTGCTGATTTACACTCTTCCAACTCAGACTCTTTCTTCTGTTTCCATAGGATGCTGTGCTCTTCTTCAGCTCACAAGCTTCTGCCAAAATAAAGAGACTCTTACATTTATTCTAGGCTGTTTTTAATGAAAGGTGCCACAGAAAGGTGAATGTGGTGTTTGTTCTTGCTGGGGCCTCACATCTTTCATTCCAGGCGAAATCTGGACTTCTGTGCTGCAGGATCTTGACTGTGGACTGAGATCCCAAGGGAATGAGGCCTCAGTTGTACACTTGCTGCTGCCAGGATGTTCCAGTCGGCCAAAGGGCTCAAGCATAGAGCCAGGTGTCAAGATCAAAGTGTCGTCTGATGCGGTACGTTATCTTTATCATCTGCTGGCTTAGTTCTGCTCAGTCCCGAGGTTTGCATGCAGAGCCTCCAGCTCTGCTAGCAAACTAGAAATGTGATGTCTTTGTGAAAAACACAACCAGAACAAGCTCTTCTCTAGCACTTCTGTTTCTGTTCTCAAGCTGGGACCTAAAAAGTAAGACCACAGGGAGTACAGAAAGTTTTTACAACAGTTATTCCTTGAAACTTTGGAATTGGTGATTCATGCCAGCTCTGAGTTTTCCTTGAAGTATCCTACAGGCTGTTGTCTACTGCCTATTTTTCACCTGTTGCCACGGACGGACTGGTGAATAACTGTGCACTGTGAAACCAGAGAGCAGACCCTTGGTTCCTAAGGTATTAATCAGCCCTAGTTTAGACAAGAGTATTTCCCTTCACTTCAGTCTTTCCCTTCCCGCAGCATCTCCTGCCAGGATGTCCCGCTGCCTGCTGGAATTAATGTGGCTGAAATATCCCTCAGGATTCTCCTTGAGGTCAGGAACTCAGCCTCTGGATCCTCTTCAGTTCTCCTTTCTAGCCCCTGAAATTGGATGTTGCCAAGTGAATTTTTCTTCCCCGTCCCATTTTTCATATTTTCCAAAGTCACCTCTCACTGGCAAGGAAAGACTTGGAGAGGAGAGACAGAGGGGAGAGTCCAGGCCTGGATTGCCTCTTTCCCTATGTAATTTCAGACTCTCTCTCTCATCCCTGAGATCATTTTGTCAGCACGCTATGATGTGCTACATCCCAAGCTATTGGCACTTCCCAGCCCTGTATGTTAAGTTGTCCTCATCAAGTTTTTGGGATTTTCCTTGCTTTCCATAAGGAATTCTTTTTCTTTTTCTTTTTCTTTTTCTTTTCCTTTTTCTTTTTCTTTTCCTTTTTCTTTTCCTTTTTCAGCACTGAGAGACAAAGGAACTCTTCCACTTTGTTTTATTTTCCCTTTTCCCCCATTCTGCTCAACTGAACCTACCTTTGCCCTTTCCCCCTTTCTGTCTTGTTCTCATCCCAAACTCAGAACTGTCTTCCAAGCAGACACAGCCTAGACCAAACTGCTTTCTGCTGCCAGTCACTTTGTCTAAGGAAGCCTATATATCTCACAAACTTTCTCAGGAAAATGGCTCTCAAGAGAATATCTTTGGACTCACGTTTCTTCTCACTGAAATCCACTCCAGATCTTGTAGATCTGGAACTAGCTGGCAAGCATGGTTTTTTCCATCCTCATTCACAGTGCTTTTTATTGCTTCCTTCCTTTCCTCATCATATTGTGCCCACTGAGCTTTTTAAGGCAGGTCAACATCTCATTGTTTGTCAGAAAAACACTTGGCTTACTGACTCTTTCCAGATTTGTGCTGTTAGTCAGGTTGTGCCTAGTCTGACTGAAGCCTTCTTTGGTGTCCTCCAACTCCTGTTTGCTTTGCCTTGTGCATTGCTTTATCCAGGCAGAAAATACAAGACATCCAGGACATCTGGTCCTTATGCATCCACCCCGCAGCCCTCTTGACATGCAGACCGTAACCTTCTCCAGCAGTGTCCAGCAGATCTGAAGGGTCTCAGGCTCCAGCAAAAACCTATATAGGAAAAAGGTTAAGCATTCAATGAACGTTCCAGGCTAGTCTCCTGCTGACATACATACCGGACAATTGGATGGAGTGGGTGGGTAATGGGTGTATCGTGCAAGAGGCTGTGGCTCAGACTGGTTCTCATCATGGGGCTGTCATGTGTGCCTAAACACCCACCCTCTGGGGCTGTGGTCCAGCTACTGGCCAGAAGGAGCAGGTCTGGGGCAGCTTCTCTGTTCTCTCCCTCCCAGGAAGTGTTGCTCTTTCTTCTCTCATTCACATAACACTCTGTAATCGCGCATCACCCCTTTTCCAGACTCATACCACAGAGCTGTGCATCTTTTGCCAGATGTGGCTTTAATATGACTCTTCTACCCTCAAATTGCTGAGATGCCTGATCCCTCACAGGGCTGGCACTGCGTAATTCGACAGGTTGTTTTTAACAGTGTAGGATGAACATCTGATCTTAAGACAGCCTCTTTCTTTGAGCAAGAAATTAAAGTGTTACTACATTTTGCATTTCCCTAGCGACATAGAGAAAATGATAGCGTTTCTCTGCTGATTCATCTGCTTTTACAGTTCTGGGTGTTATGTTTATTTTCCCAAAGCGTTTTTTTTCTTTCCCAGACTCTCCCAGGTCCCAGGGTCGGAGCTGATGTCTGCACTCGGAGTGCATCCTGTTTGTCATAGAATCATTTAATTGCCATTTAAGAGAACTTATGCAACTGACCTTTAGCATGGCAGAGTCTCCCTGCTGCACTTAATTCCTTATGCTGACATATGAAAAGAAAGAAAAAAACTTCCTTTTGGCTAATGGGAAAGTCTTCCCACAGGGAAGATGAAAAAGGCAGGTGGGCTGAGGGAGCTGATGGAGTTCAGAGTGGTCGGTGGTTACACTAAGTGCTTGGTTTGGATGTTGCTTGCTTCCAGGGGAAACTACAGTACTAATTGTTCTGCATTGAGGGGGAGGATTTTTTTTTTTAAATGGGGGAAATGAATGATGGTATGAGAAAATTAATTTTATTTCTAGATTACTGCAGAGCAGTTCCGTAAATCCCCCTCTTTAACCTCAGAATATTTTCTGTCCAAAGACAGTGTTAGGACTTGGGAGGAAAAAGGGGACTTGGGACTGGGGGGAGGAACTGGATTGCTCTTGTCTGTCTGTTCGTGTTCCTTTCAACCCATGATTTTGATGAATAATCACCTGGCGATGTCTGACGGTGTCTGGCAGTGGGTTGGCTGGGTTGCCAATCCAGACCTAGAGTTATAGGATGTTGCAACCCCTTTCTGACCGGTTGGCCACAGTTTTCAACACTAGAGACCAGCTGATATGGAATAACAGATACGATATATCACACTTTCCAAATAAACAGTGGATTAGATGACATGAGGAGAGACCTGAATACCTGACATTCATTCTCTTCCTTGTGAATTGACTGTGAAATTCATGTCATAAATAGCAAACTGGCCCTGAGGCAAATAGCAATATATAAAAGCTCACACAGAATCAAATCATAGCTCAAGATTTCCAGCAGGGATCCAGTAATACTCCCATTTTACTGCACGTTTTGGGTGTCACAGGCACAGGAGCTACTGAAGTCTTTGCCCCGAGGACTTTGTGGCTTTACTTTTGTTCTCTAAATTTCAAGACACTGACTTCAAATCGGAGCCAGAGTGAATGGGTGTGGTAGAGAGTAAATAGGGGTAAATGGAGTTCAGCTACTCTTCATGTGTATCAAAGGCAGGGAGATAACTCACTGGGCAGAAAAAAACCAACACCTTTCCTTCCTTCCGTACATTTACTGAATGATATGAAGTACAACACACTGATACCAGTGTCCCTTACCATGACCTAGATCCTCCATAAGCACCCAGGTTACTTTTCCCTAAAACGGGCCTCCTCTCAGACACCTTTTGTTTGCAACACAGAGGCCTTAGCTAAACATAGGTAAGGACATGTAGAGTTGGGGGGCAGAGAAGCACCTCTTATTAATTAAAAAAGCCCAGATTTTCAGCCAAGAATGCTGAAGACAGGGATATATGCAGTGATATTAAGTTCATTTGCGACGTGGCTTCTTACCCCCTGAGAGCAGGAGGCATGGTCCATTTATCATCGCTCACAAACAATGTGTATTTTTAGCTTCTCCTTTCAGGGAAGATAAAAAATAGTTTGAGTTAGCATGACAAAACTTAGGTGGGGACTCTTTTATGTTTTTTTATTTGTTTAGATAATTGGGTCACAGGAAAGCACTCCTGTGAGAACCACTCTCATTCCCAGAGATCCAGAGAGGTGAAGGGGAGGGAGAGAGTTGAGATTAATGCTAAAATAAAACATCCTGTGCAAAAAAGCCATTGTCTACGTAGCACTAATCTTAAGGTAATGTAGAAGGATGGCGGAAAAGTTCAGCCTTAACTCTACCCTTTTTCATCACGTGTCTGTACCTTAAAATACATCATCTGTAGACCCTGGCTTCATCATTGTCAGGTAACAGAGCACGCATAACTCAATATGGTGTGCCCCACACTTGTTACAGCTAGAGTTCATGCAGCAACTCCCCACCGTACATTTGTGCACTGTTCAAATGGTCAACATTCTACAACTGCTGTTGAGGATGATTTTTTTTTTATTATTGTATTTATTTTTACTTTTTCCAAATTTCAACTTTTTATTTGGTTCTCACAAACGCTTTGATAAAAATCTCTTTTAATCTGTAATCTAATTACATGTACTATGTTTCCATGCACAGTTTGTGGTTTTTGAGCTAGCAGCTATAGACTCTTGCAGCCAACGAGAATTTCACCACAGAAAACTCACCAGCCATTTTGTAATTATACCTGATTTAATTAGGAATCAATTCACTTACGGAAAAAAAATCCTCTTCTATTGTTTTTTTGAACCTGACGGTGGGATCTCTCTGTGTGTGGCAGCAACCTCAAATAATTAGCCTGGTGCCAAGTGAAGACTGTTAAAACTCCATCATTCTAAATATCTGACTGGATGGTCAGAGAAGTTGCTTTGGCGGTGATTTTTTGTCTTGACATGTTGCAAAAATGGCTTCTGAAAATCAATGTGGAGGCAAATGTGTTTGGGTTTGGGCAATATTCCCCAACAGCTTGTCCAGAGCAAGCCTATGGGTTCACTAAATAGCACTTCTGTGGTATGATCAGGATGCTACTATGCAATGCATTCCCTCTGCCCTGCTCCACATACTGCAGTGCTAAAGGATCAGAGACATGATCCAGTCAGTAACTCTGTTTATGGCAGCACATGAGAACATTTATGGATTTGTATTGTTCTTCTACTTTGGAAAAATGCCAGTCAAGAAACGCCACGTCACACTTCCCCATCCTTTCAAACATATAATGTGAGAGGTCTGAGTGAAGTGTCCATTCAGCTCTTGGATAGCCATCACATCTAACCCAGTAGCGTATGGAGGCTATTCCTGATATCAGAGCTCAGCTTCTGAGAGTTCTTGTCCTTCCGCCGCTTGTGTCATGGGCATGGGACAAACAGCTCCATTCCTCTCTTCCAGCTGTTCAAGGTTATCCTTCACAGATCCTTTCCTCTCCGCCTCCTCATCCACGTTCTGTTGCCACACATCTGGCTTTGAGCATGGAGCCACTTCTTGGATCTGATCCCTAGCAGCTGTCTGCTGCCAGCGCTTTCCCACAGAGGATAGGGATGAGATCCAAAAGGCAAGGGGAAATGAAGGACAAGCTGGGAAAGTCCACAGCAGGTGGAGGTTAAGTCAGAACCAAATCTCCACAGGAGCAATGTCCTTTTCCCTTCTCTCCACTCAACTCCATGAGTGCCTGCCTCTTCAGCATGTCTCTCCCATCCACTTTTCTATTATTTCTGAAAATATAGACTGCCTCCTTCACCTTCTTTACCTCTGAATGAGCTTTTTCTGGGTGCAGACTTCTACAGCAGGTTGTATTACCAACATGAATCACTGGGAGCGCATCCCAGTGGGCACAGCAGAAAAGGTGCATAGGTAAAAAATGACACATCCTGCTCAAAGCACTAGGGATAAAGACATTTCTTTCATTTGCTCAGTGGCAGATGCCAACTACATGCAGCTGGAGAATTCAGTCCATGCAGTTCCTCCTTCTTGTCTGAGCAGGAATATTTCAAGGGTTCTGAAGTGCCAAGAACAGTGAGTGAGAGCTCAAAAAGGGGGGACATGGAGCCTGGAAATGTACTCTCTGCGTCATGTGGTAATAACAGAAGGTCACATTCAGTCTCCAGGGCTCTCAGATGAAACCTCTCAATGTTATTGAGGAACTTGAAGAGCCTTTAAAAACATCTTATGCCAAAGATTTTTTCTTCATCCTGGAGCAAGAGGGAAAGGCAAGAGAACTAGGTTTGACCACAACCCACCTGAAAACCTGGAAGCCTTTCTGATGCCTTCCACAGCTTTGGATTTGGTCTTACTTTCTGGCCTTTTGTGGGTTTGGCCTCATGATAAATCCCAGAGCCAGAGAGCTCTGAGCAGAGACAGATTAGCATCTTGTTTTCAGAAGCTTAAGACTGGGATATATGGATCTGTTTATTTTGCAGACGCCAATAGCTAACACATCCATTGTGTTCAACATACAGAGTGCTCTGAAGCTGCTGCTAAAAGAGGACAGACATTTTAGCTGGCTTGTTGTCAGCCTACATGCACTGGAGATGGATCCTTGGCTTTTAGTTCACCCTTGCTCTGAGTTTTATTTCAGCACATTGTCCTATTAATGATCAAGCACTCTTTGAGCTGCATTTTATTAAGTTGCCTGGAGGCCCTCTGGCATCAGCAAAGTAAATATACTTGTGGTGATATTATTATTATTAGATTCATGCTAATAAAAGGATAACAACCCAGCAAAAGGCCTTTAATCAGTCTATGCTGTGTAGGCAAAACCAAGGCTTTTTATTGGGATTTTTTTCCTCCAGCCATGTAGGGTCCTGTCCACGTGAGTGGAGAAAAAATAAAAAAGACCATCAGTTGAGTGATTAATTTACAAGGCTTTGTTTCTTTGATGAATTTTGCTCCTTTTCTCTGCTACATAATTGGTTTGGAATTTCCTTCTCCTTACTCAGAATTTCGCAGAAAGAACCGCTAACATCCAGTAATAAAACTTTTGCTGCACCAGTAACTTGTAGACTTACCCACTGAAGAATGATCCCAGCTCTTGGTTAGTGCAAACTGAAGGAGATGGTCTGGTGGATCAAAGTAAAACCAGGGCCAGCCAGAAACCAACATCACGTTGAAAACACGTGTGGGTAGCGACAAAGGAAATTCCCCAGGGTAATTACTGAATCTACTCAGTGCTTTGTTTGTCTGGAAAAACACAGCAGATGCTTCCCTACTTCACCAGGGCATTGTGAGGATAACTTCCAGTAAAAAGTCAGAAGCCCTGCACTCCTAGGAGGGTGGTGACACATGAACTCCTTGGTAGACTAGAATGGCTTTATTCACTCCCTATTTCCCACTAGCTTTTCTGTGTCTCGGTAGTTTCAGATGTAACCATTTCCTCCGCAAAAGGGCCTCAATTGTGTAGCTCTGAAACAGAGCCATAAAGAAGAACTTCAGCACCTACAGCATGCACACAGTCGTGTTCCTCCTTTCAGTCACTGCCAGCCTGGGTCTGCAGCTCCTGTTCTGGTACAGTCACAGCACCCTCCAGGGCTTATGCATATTTGCCTCCTTTTGGTATCTATCACACCTCACCTTTGCTCTGGTTCTGCTCAGGACCACTCCGTACTGATAGTAAAGATGTCCACTTTTCCTAACTCTTCTTTTGCTCTGGGAAACATATTTTTGGCTAGTCCTGTGCTTCAGACACACCTTCAGACACCCCACCCCCCCCTCCTTTTAGAAATTCAGTCCCTTGGGTTTGTTTTTCTCTTATATCATCTCCATCTTCTTTCTGGTTTTTTTTTTTTTCAGTTTTTTTGAATGGCTATTTGGCAACTCATAGCTTCCACTGCTCACCTGAAGAGAACTAATTTCATCTCACACTGATTTTGAGTCTCACACCTTGATTTTGTAACTCATAAAAACAAAAGTTATCTGTGCTTCTGAGCAGCTCAGTACCCACTACAAACTGTACTGAACTTGAAACAAAGCTTGAATATTGCTCTACAAATTATTGCCTGTAATAATTTCAAATCTGTTTTGAACCTGCAGGACGTGCTGACATGGAGTCAAATGGGTTGAGTCTCTCCGCAAATTGTCTTGTTGCATGGCAGTCCCAAGACATGGTGGTGGCACAGCGGTGGGCAGGTGTCTTCCCTGGTTCCCTATGGGTTATCTGCATCCTCTTGCCTCCTATCTCTGCCCTGAAATAATTCCCCAGTGGCCTCTTCTCAAGTCCAAGGAGGGACTGGTGTGTTCTTGTGTTGCACCCCTCTCTGTGTTTGGTGGATGCTCTATAAGGAGGCCTGAAACCTCTGGAATGTAGATGTGACTGGTTCAAACCTTCAGCTCAGAAGTTAAAGCACTTGTGCAGGGTTTTGCTACGAAACACCACGTACCCTAGAGGATGATGTGTTTGCAACGGTGTGAATGCAGAACAAATGTATAACTTGAGGTGAACCAGAACCCTCAGATCTGAGGAGCCTGTGTAAAAGCCCTCTTGTAGGACATCTTCAAGGGCACAGTGATTGTGTTTATACTAGGGTGTAGGAGAGATTCTGAGGTCAAATATGCAGTCTGTCCACATTACTTGTCTGCGGGAAGGCCTTGGAGCTAATCGTGGTGCAATCTAGCAGATACTCACAGTACAGCAGCTTGAACACCCTCAACTTATCCCCTACAGAAATCTGGAGGTACTGGCAAATTATCTGTCAAGAAACTAGACGCTCCTGAAGACAATCAGTCATTTTTACCCTAGAACCTAGGGGGAACTGAATTCTCACCATGCAGCTGATCTAATCCCTACCCTAGATCAGATCAACGCAAAGTCATTCCTCTCACTAGGTCAGACCGTGCTGACTCTCATGCACCCTGACAGGCTGGGAGCCCTGGAAAGATGCATTAGCATCCACATGTACAAAACCACAAAATTAGAACAGGCATGCAGGAGCTGGAATAGCCAACCTTAAGTTTGGTCTCTTCAGAAAGAACTCTCCCTTCCCTTCCCTTCCCTTCCCTTCCCTTCCCTTCCCTTCCCTTCCCTTCCCTTCCCTTCCCTTC
>VXBO01000970.1:486443-499667 GCA_013400135.1 Rhinoptilus africanus
AAAAAAGAGAGTCCAAGATTGCTATGAAGCCATCTCCTAAAGGTCATCAAGTTAGTGTTACAAGTTTTTCATGGGGGAACCTGTCTATTTTCATGGGGGAACCAGTCTCCAAAGGGAAGGAGGGCTGGGATTTCCAATTCAGTGAAGTCTTCTGGTTTTATCTATGGGAAGAAAAAAAAGCACTTAGCAGCAGAGTAACTTTCCCCTGATGCACTTTCAGGGACCTATGTCCATTATACTGTTTGAGTATGAGTCCATTAGAGGAGAAAAGATGTCCAGGTTGTGGGCACATGTTCTCTATTTTGAGCCACCGGACAGTAGAGCTGCTTGAGTAAAAGTTCCCCAACTTGTTTCCAATTTGATTGGCCCAAGTTTGCAAAGACCTCGTTATTTAAGCAGTTAACTAATCCCGCTCATTGTGGCTGAAGCGGGTAAGGGAGCATGCAATGGGAGAAGATGTTGGCAGGAGAGGTGTGACAAGTACAAGGCGAAGTGATTTCTCCCATCAGCACAGCTGTTGGCAGAGGGCACATCTGTCTGCACCATTAATCTCTACTGAGATTGTCAGTGGGGTGCTGTGGGGAGGAAGCAGTTCACTCCTCTGAAAGCCAGCAGATTATCTAGTGTGGCTTCCGGCACTATATAAGTCATAGTTTTTAGCCTGAAATGCTCTCAGAGAGCCTATTTACCTCTGCTTTTGAAGGAGAGAACAGAAAATAATTTGGGGACTTAGGGTTGAACTGGGGACAAGCTTTCAAGATAGTCTTGGCTTCACAGAGTCTCAGATTTTGGCCCTGGAGGGCCATCTGCCCTCCAGGAACTGGCTTTAAAGTAGATTTCAGCACATATAAAGCCGCCCCCCTGCCTCCAACCCTCCTGGTGACGGCTGCAGGAGAGATGGTCCTGTTTGTGCCATGGCACGTAGCATTGACGTGACTGTCCTGGGCCAGCTTGCCAGCTCGGAAGGAGAGCTGAGTTTGTGGTGAGGACGGGCACCTGCTGACTCTCTGCACGAGCGCTGGAGCCCAGCCCCGGGGGATCCGCCAGTGCCCGCCTCTGCAGTTGCTCTTCTGAAAATGAAACGAAGCTGTTGGAGCTATCAGCCTAGGCCCTTTCATGAGCAATAAATTCACAGTGAAAGCAGCGGGAAAAAAGCTCTTCTAAAGCTGCTTTACTTTTCAACCTTAGGAAAAGAAAAAAAAATAAAGGAAAAAGAAAGAGGAGGCGTAGCTTAAGAAAGGTTTCTGCTGGACCTTCGCTGTAATGGTAGGAAAATGCTCTGAAAGCATGCTTCCTAGAGATGCAGAGCTTGAAGGCCACAGAAAGGCTGCAGACGCCAAACAATAGCCAATTATACAATCAAACAAGCTGTTCATGGCTGTAATTCACATTGCTTGTGGCTGGAAGATCCTCACAGAACAAGATCTTCAAGGGGTGGCCTCAAATCACCCTCCTCGCCTCTATACAGGAGAGAATACTGAAGTTCTGGACACATACTGGAACTGTACACAGATGGGGGGTTTTTGCACATAGTGAATCAGTTTCCAGACCTGGAGCAGAACACAGGTTTCTCGAAGCCCAGGTCACTGCGTGACTCACAGCCTCTCCCTCCATCTGATGCGAGTACACAAGTCATCCAGCTGTGATCATGCAGTGCTGTGCCCAAGCCACTTCTCTTCCAAAGGAATAATGGGGTTTTGCACAGTCAGGCAGGTGAATTCAGCCGTGCTACTCTTAGACCAGGCAGCCTGTCCTCCTGGTACTGCCTGTTGCTCTGTGAACTTATTGCCTTAATTAGGACTTGTTCAGAGATCTCTGGCTTGCCTTTCTGTTGCTGGGTGGAGACATGCCATGAGCTAGGGCTTTTTTTGGGTTTGAATTTTTCCCCTCTTTCTTTCCAGCAAAGTTGCAACAATGCCTGTTTCATGTTGTTCCACGGGGCTTCCCTTTGTAAAGAAAACTCATCAGCCCTGCTAATATAATCACTCAGCAATGCCATGTCAAAATGTGAGTAAATGAATAACCACAGTCTTTTCAACACATCTCTCTGTGCAAACAGATGTTTAGAAAGAACGTGGTATGTTGCAGGAAAAAAAGTTAGCAAGCGATAACGTCTAAGCAGTTGGGGCCTGGAGCCTTACGCTACAGGCATGACCTCTGCAGCCAAATGGGAGAAATGTAGATAAACTTTCTTCCCGAAAAATTAAATTCTAAGTTGTCAGCATCATTAACTCTCAGATTTTGGCCAGTTTCTATGTCACTGCAACCTCACCACCCCTCCCACAGTGATGATGTCCGTTTCAGTTTGTGGATTATTTTATGGGTTTTCCAACGAAGGCATTGACCGTTAAAAACGTCGCATGAGAAGGCTGTATGATGAGATGAAGTATTTTGTTGCAGTCATCATTCATGCCCCTCTTAGGAGTAATCCACAGAACCTGGGCTGGAAATCATGGAGTTGTACTTGCAGCACTGTGCTTCAGAGCTTCTGTGTAGCCTTGGCGTCGTTTTACAATAGCCGTCACGATCCACTCCAGAGGAAGAAATTGAGTGCTTCCCTAGCGGCATGGAAGTATTGGGTATGAACAACTTAAGTCAAAAGCCTCATAGACAGAAAGAGGAAATGAACTACAGTCCAGTCCATCTAATGCAGCTACTTCTAGGGCCTCAGTGTCTGAAGTATATGACAATTTCAGAATGTTTGTAAGATACTTCTCTTAGTACTCATTGCTGTTAATTTCCCATTTTACAGAGGACTGTTAAAGTATAACTCTTACACTTCAGTCTTTCTTCCTAGCCTAATTTTAGATGTCTACAAGGGAGACACTGCAGGCTAAGCTGGTTATCCAAACTTGTTTGCAAGGAGTGGAGAGAAGTCACTGTCAGAAGGTGATTCCTCTCTGAACATACGTGTTTAACCAGTTCCAAAATATTTCCCTGGAGATTCCTTCATTGGCCCTGTCATGATTTTTTACACCTTCTTGTTAATGCATCTTCCTGTTCAAGGAGCTGGTATTTGTTAAATGGGATGTGGGGCTCCTCTGCTATAGCATTTGCTGCTCCTAGTATAAAAACAGATGGATACTGTGTCCAGGACATAAGTATCCTTCGGGATGCCTGACATTCTAGATATATAAGATAATGGTGGGGATGATTACTAATGGACCCAAGGAAGTTCTAAGAAAGAAAGTGAAGACAAAGGATGTTTGTTTATTCCCAACTGGGCTTCCACAGGGTCAAAGTATCACACCCATGAATCCCCAGTGTGTTCATATGTCTCTACGTTAGTGTAGAAAAAAGATAAGGTGGTGCCAACATTTCCATTATGCTGTTTCATTTGCAAAGTTTTGAAAGTCAGCCATAAATAAAAGCACTCTGGAAGACACTTTGGCAGATGGCATCCTGACTTGTGAGTGAATCTGATTGATTTTTCTTTCCATTTACATTTTTTGTCATTTTTTTCTTAAAAAGAAGACAAGAAAATGACTCCAGATAAACATAAGACCCAAAACATTATGACACAAAAACATTACCATGGGCTACAAGACCACTTAGCAGGAGAGAAAAATAATGATGTGCAAGTATCTGAAGATCATCCAAGAAGAAAGATCAGTCATTCAGGGAGGTCCAGGGTGGAGGGGGGCTAACGCAAGATGTAGAGAATTAAGAGCAGTGGGTTAGGGCTGAGCAAAGAAAAAAATAGCTTGTGGAAAACTTTCCTACGAGTGGACTAGTCTCCCAAGGCAGGAGATGGAAACCTGATTGTTTGAGTCACACAGCCCTGGACTGGCCCTGTTTCTGGAGAACGGTTGCGGTGAGCTATCCCACATGGGCAGGGAGAAGACTGTGTACCTTGGACATTTCAATTCCCCACTTGGATGACTCACGTCAAAGTGCAGGATGAATTTTAAGTTGGTGGGTTAACTGCCTGAGCGATGCTTGCCAGGACACGTGTCTCTCTGCTGAGAAGGGAAGACTTGATTGCTTAGATAGTGCTAAAGTTTCACCTGCTCCTCAAGCATACCAGAAAACATCAGTTGTTAAGCTACCTCTACCCACCAGCACGAAAGAAATACAGAAAACATTACCCTTCCTCCTTCTGACTCTGGCAGCTGATGAATGTTTATGGTGCAGAAGAAACTGTTTATAGTCATAAAATACATAGCAATGGAGGAGAGGAAGATGGTTCAGTGCCTGAGAAGACTGAGGGTGAAACTTTTCACAGTCCTATTCAGCACTGTAAGAACCCCAAAAATGATTTTCAAAGGCTCCTCCACCCAGGAGACCGAGTCATACCTATAGTATTCCCTTTCTCTCTCCCTGCAGTTGCCTTATCTGTTGTTCAGGAGAGGAATCTTTTCTGCTTACCCAGCCCAGGTGAACCCTATCTTTTCATTGACTCTTATGTTACTAGCTCACATAGCTGCTCCTGACTGTTCAATCCAAGCCTGATTCTACTCCTGGCCTGTGACTTTTTCTGGTGCAAGGCAGAGTTTCCTTTTCTTTGAAGGCTCCACTATAATTCAGCCAGTATAAAAACTCATCCCGCTATAAGACCTTCACTTTCCCTTTCCCTTTTCATTAACAGTGTCTTGGAAGGCATCTCTCCAACTGCTTGCTTCCTCCTACTGGTGCTGGCAGCTGATGGAAACAATTGCTTGTGTCTGCACTGGGTGGACATACTTATTAATTCCAGCACTAAACACAGAAAGGGCAAATTCTTCAGGAAATGGGGACAGATTCCTATTAAATGTCTCAGTTATACTTCCATACCAGAATGGCACTTTGAGATCTGAATGGGATCAATATCCATGTACACTGAAACATGCCACAATATGCTTCAGAGCTTAGGAGTGGTACTAAGCACCTTATTAAGCTAATGGGCACATCCAGAGAAGATGCTATAGGTATGGAAGACAAGTGAGCCAGGTCATATGTCATGGTGATGGCCATTATTGTAGAGCAGGTTGGAAGGCTGGGGTCTCAGACATCCTACCCTTGAAGAGAAACCAAAGTGGTAATTTGGGTTATTCCACATGGAGGGCTGAGTTCAAGGGTGACATGGCTCAGAGAGGTTTATCCAGATCTTCTCTGAAAATCCGGCTCACACTCGGCCTATTTGTTTCCATGAGGAGAGCATGTGCACGTCTTTTTGCAAATCTCCCAGCAACAATGATATAAATAAAACCCGAGACTACAGGGCTGCCCTGACAACTTCTCCTGCCCTTTCCTACGGGGGGGGGGGGCTTATTCCATGTAATACTACTTATATCTACATGGAAACTTCNTTACTGGAAACTTCTTTCTTTTCTTTTTTTTTTTTTTTTTTTTTTTTTATGTGCATCTTTTTTTTTTTCTTTAATCTTGGCAAGGAAGTAGGAAAAGCTCTACCAAGCTAATGATTAATGCAAGGAATCACATCCTCACATATTGAACAAATAAATATAAGCTAATATAAATAGGAAAATACTCTTGGAATTTGTCAGTCAGTGGTCTTATTATCTTGAGCTCCAAAGCCAAAATTGCAGACTATAGTTTACAGATGCTTTTCCCCCTCCTCCTCCTTTTCTTTTTTCTTTCTTTTTTTTTTTTTTTCCTCCAAGGCAGCTCAAAGTGGCTCCCTTGCTAGGAATTGCTCCTCTGATAGAAAATTCGCTCCCCTTTTCAAATGAGTTTGGCAAATGTTAGTGAAAAGGTTGCTAGTAAATATTCTTTGAAAACGTTTATAGGTTTCTGAGGGTGCATGAAAACTGTTTGGGCTGCAGTTCACAGAACATCCACCCCACCAGAGACCCAGGAAATTCTTCACCATGTTTTTTGCCCCAACTAATCCTCCATTCCCAGGATGCTTTAGACAACATTTTCTCTTGAAAAGTCTCACATGTGAAAAAAGCAGGCTGAAAAGGGACCCATGTTTTTACCCCTTTTTTCATCTGGTTATCTGAATTTAGAGGAAATTACAAGCAGTCTTCCCAGACTTTAAGTGTTCGGATCTTAGGGTCAGGGAAATGAGGGATTTTGTCTGGTTTAAGAAGTCTTTTCTACATACTGTCCTTTGTTAGCTCTAGGGTTTTTTTTATTTGTAGCCCCCAGGTCAGACCATTAATTTGCCTGACGTGTCTTTTCCCTAGCTTTCAAATGACACCAGTTTTACTTAGGTGAGTTTGGGACTACTCTGAGTCTTCACTGAGACTTCAAGTCAGAAGAGTCATGGGATAAGTGGACATATTTGTCAGTATGGAACTATTCCCTGTGTCAGGCCTTCAGTTTTGGATCAGCACTATAGATGCTGAGGCTCCTGTGGCAGCCATCAGTAGTGAAAAAGGCTATATTTTCAAGTGCTAGCTCTATAGTCTTTCTTCTTTTCTCCATGGGCATTAAGAAGGGAGAAGCTGGTGGAGCTGTTCCTACTTTAGGGTTCATGAGGCAGAATTTAGATGCCAAAATCTGTGTTTTTCATTACCAGAAAATTTTCCTCTAGATAATATTCATTCTCCCAGAATTACTCATTAAAGAAAAAAAAAAAATCCAACAAACTACTGATTGTTCAGCAGAGAAATATTATCCAAGAGCTGCTTGACATTAGATTTTTTCATTGCGTTCTTCTCCCCCCTCCCCCCTTCCCCCCCCAACTTTACTGCTTTGACTCTGTGAGTTGCACTTTGGTAAGAAGGACCTTTAGTTGTAAGTCCCTCCAGGATCTCATCTGAAATGAGCACAATAGGTCTCAGCTCCCTGCTTTCTGGGCCAATTGTCAGGGTCACAGAAAACTCCCAGTACAGTTGGCAATCCTCTGTTAGAAGATCTCAGCCGGGAGGCCATGTGAACCACTGGCCAAAGCTGGAAAAAAAAAAAATTGAGCCAGTTTCAAGGTTCGAAGGGGAAAGAAAACAAAAAATCCTTTGCTAATTCCCGATATTTCTGCTGAGTCAGCATCCAAACAACTGGAAATGTCTCCTTGACTTGGAGAGTTGTGTCCAAACATAAAACCCGGACCTGGCCACACTTTTGTGTTGTAAGAAGTTTGTAACCAGACCTCCACTCTACAGTTGGCCCCGAGCCAGCACTCACACAGCAGAATTAAACCCCTCTTTGATTGTTTAATGCAGCAGAGCAGAGCTGGACACAGCCGTAGTTTTGGATGGGAATATTAGGGGCCAAAGAGTACACCCCACACTGGGCAATAATGACAAGGGGCAGTGAACAACATGTCTGGGTCATAATTTTCACCCAGGGAAAACCCAAAGGTCTACATCAGACTGGGACTTTACCTTTCTTTTCTTCAGAGTTCAATCAATGTCTCCAAACAAGACCCAAGCCTTCCCAAATTCTAGTTGTGAATGTTGTGGATTCAGCAGAACTGTGCTTAGCCTTTGAGCTCTGAGAGATTTCCACGTTAGTAGTTTTGCTAATTCAGTCCTTTTTCTCCACTTTCCTCAGAGCCCTCTCCCATAAGTACTCCATCTGCTCTAAGAGCCTGGGCTGCTGGTGTTGGCCACGTAATCAATTTACCATCCCCAAGCTTGGCTGACTTTGATAAAGAGGATTTAGGGGGTTAATTTGAGCCCTCATATTTCTGAGGGGATGCTATACTTAGGAAACTTTCTGCATTGCGCTTCAGCACGGATTAGTTGTTCTGCTTCCCATAAAACCTTATGTCTGCCAGCTTGCCTAGGATTAGAACTAAAATGGAGTGTGTAGATCCCATTGCCACAAATAGAGCTTCTGCAATAGGGCTCCTCTGCTTGGGATACGAGCCAAAGTTATAAATATTGAGGGCCTGATTTTTCAGCCCATCGCAGTTGCAGTATATATATGTATGTGTGTGTATATATAAATATACATACATAAATACGTGCTTATGTGTGTGATACTTCACACCTGTGGTCACCCTGAGTGCACAAAAGCACATTTTTCATGTTGTCCTTGAAAACGTCATATGCCAGGACAGAGCCAATTACCAATGTTTCAGAACAAAAATTAAATTAGAATTATTGTCCCCAGTGAGACAGAGTTGATGTTTTTCTCTCTCAAAGGACACATCTCTCTGTGGTGTGGCTTTGTGTGACATTCACAAGGAAAGGTCACCTGGAGACCTGCTTCAAGAGGGGGACTTTTACGTTTTGCGGTGTCAAATGATACCTATAGCACTGCGTAACTGTACTGTCCGCTTTCCCTGAGGGGAGGGTCTTCCCTGTGAATACAGAAGGAAAATGTCAGAGTCAGACTAGCCAGCTTGTTACTCAAAGCCTGTTGTCTCTTCCTCTGGCTTGTTTGTAGACCTTGATTAAATCTTGAAAGGGGCACAGCTGTTCCTGGTACTAACTGCCAACCTCCTCTTTAAATGAGCAGCATTAATTCTCTGTGTTGGTTATGTTACCGCTCATGAAAGATGGTGAACGGGCTGCTTGCCAGCGGAGGTCCACAGACACGAAGGCTGGTGGTGCAAACACTGCAGCATGTCTTGAAGAAGCCAGTCTGTGAGGGAGAAGAGCCATCAGGGCCTTGAGGAGCTACTGGTCATGGGTCGACTGTGATCTGGCTAACTTAGATGGAAAACGGTCCTGAGGGACTCAGCATCGAAGACAGGAGAGGGAGGAACAGCAGAGAGAAGTTCAAAACCTCCATTTATGATACTTTCCAAGCCTGGTGGCCACTCTGAAGGGCTGTAGGGGCTGCACAGACATGCGGGTGCTGCTGAGAAGCAGAATTACTCCACGCCTCTCTGGATTCCCACTGTCCTGAACAAGACCAGGATGAAAAATCATCTCCAGTCTCCTGCTCCTGCAGCCTTGAAAGGAAGGGGGTGGAGAGAATGCCCGTGAAAAATCACCCAAAACAGAAACCTCAACAGCTGCTGAAATCACAGGCAGAGGCAGAGAATCCTCTCCTTTCCCAGCTCAACTTCACCTTCTCTTGCAGACTACAGTAGTCCAAAAGCCCTGCTCCTGCGAATTCCCAGGCATAGGTGGTAGGGTATGAAAATAGATTGCTTTTTTCCTTTATAAATCCACAGTGGTAACACCTAAATACCCCAACCCAAGCTCAAAAGGCCCCTATGGACGGTACTGTGAAGATAGGTCAGAGCAAAACCAACTACGCCTGATACTAAAGGTTTTTGAATTTGAAAGGCTATTCTATGCATCTGTATTAAATCTGCCCACTTCTTGCTGTGTGGGTCATCCTCATGCCAAGTCTTTCTTGTAAATCAGGAGCAAAAAATATACTCCAGGCTTGGTGCCATGCAGTGAAAACACATGTCTTGTCTGTACATAATTGTACAGAAACTGGAGCCTTTTATTTTCCGTGAGAACAGGCCTCTGACAATCAAATCCTGTCTTTCTGAGACACTTATCTGGCATCTCGTTGCATAGTTTCTGGGGATTTCATGTGTCTGACTTTACCTTCCCCAAACTCCTGCAAGGTTGCGAGGTGCTGTTTGTTTTTTGCACTGACAAATTCTTCCCAATATGTATACTTTTTAATTAATTTCCTCAAAAAAATCTTATTAATTTCAACTAACATCACTGATGCTCAATTTCTGAGGTGAAAAAAGGTAAATTTGTCTGCTATCTCAAAAATTATTCATGTTTTAGTTTTGAAACATTACACAAATGGATCTATATTTAACTTCTTTTAAATAGAGATAATACTTTTCTCCTCACCTTTCTCCAAACCATGAACATTAAACAAAAAGGCTTATTTTGGACTGGATGGAGTATTTATATTTGACCTCCCAATAAAACAAACTTCTTTTTGTTGTTGATGCTTTACTGGAAACATTTCAGATGAATCCCAGTCTAGTTATTTTTAATGTAGATTTTTAAGCTTGGCTTATAAATCAAAACACCTTTTCATCCCATTATCACGTATTATATCAATGAAGCTTGTGGCATAGGTGATTTAAATTCCATACGTAGAGGTCACATCAGGCACCGGTGACAGAGAGCTGCCTGGAGATCTCCCAGTCCTTGGGTACTGCAGGAAAGTGCACGAACCCGGACTCACCCTTCTCTTCAAAGCCTCTCCAATTATCCCCTCACTCTGCAAAGCAAGTGAAATTCTTTTCAGAACTCACCCAATGAACTGGACTGTAAGAACTTGTGCCAAGGATTTTTCATATTTTGAGATATTCTTTCTTTTTTTTTATTTTTTTCTTTTTTCTGGGAAATTATCTTTCACAGAGTTAGGACACACTTTCCCTCTCTCCCCCCTTCCCTGCATATTTTCTGTTTCTGCTTTTTTTCACTGTAAATCTGGAAGATTTCTGATTTGAAAAGCATATTTTCTCTTCTGTTAGGAACGGGTAGAGGTCTGGCAAGCTTGGCCTTGCCATCTGCCCTGTCAGTGAAAGCTCTTGCACTTCCAACTTAACCCACAGAGATGACCTTCTGCCACCCTCTCCTTCCTTTAGCACGAGATTTGGGGGCTGTTACTGCACATAAAGCAGACAGGCCTGGCTCCGGCTCTGTTAGGACCAGATCCACAGAGGTGAAACCCACAGAAGTTGGGAGCCTAAGTGCTCTCCGTGTGCCTAAACACCTTGCTGTGGCTGGACTCAACTCGGCTGCTGATGGCAGGAAGACCCTGCCTCCACTTCATAGCTGCTGCGTTCAGTGTCCTGAGCAACCCCCTGCTGAATTTTCCCACCCTGCAGAGGGAAATTAAATTCTTTGTCAGAGCTGGGAAATCCCCAGAATGGCCTTAAACCATGTTCTTCAAAACGCAGTCGAGACTTTGCAGTGTGCTCTGTTCATGCCCGCGCGTGCACACGCACACAGCAGCTTGCTGCTCGGTCCTCCCCAGCTACGGCGTGAGAGTTTATTTTACAGTAACTCTCATATGGTGGTTAAAAAATGGCTTTCACAGCCCCTCCGAGGCTTCAGATCCTCCTTCTGGGCTAATGCCAGCACCCTTCAAAAGCAGCAAGAGATATGCATTTCTTGGTTAAAACTGTTCCCTCTGTGTCATCTTCCACCCTGTTCACTTTCTGCAGCTCTGGGTTGGACACCCTAAGTAGCTGTCAGGGCCATGAAGATAACCCATGTCCTCTCCCAGATGTTTAAGGGAAGATTTGCAAGATTTTGCCAGCAACGGTTCCCAACAGTCTGCCCTCTTGATGTGATGGGCCACGTCCACCAGGTACTCCAGGGGTCTGGATGACAGAGGGGCTTGGGAAAATTCACAGGTGACCATGGTTCCTCAGGAGTGTGGAGCTGGGTTTCAAGTTGACCTGGTGCCAGTCCCCTCAGGTTGGCTCCCTGGCTTGCTTCCTGCTCTCAGGAAGAGCTGAAGGTGCACCTCTGTCAAACACTGAGTATAACCATGGCATGGGGATGGCTTGCAAGCCCTCCTGCCTCCCTCCTCATCCCTCTCCTGGTCAGACACCATGGAGGCTGTGCCGTTGGAGTGGGCTGGGGGAGCACAAGTGGAAGTTACACCATGCCAGTGACTGTAGACCCTCCTCAGTGCCCCAAGAAGGTGTGAACACAAGAGGTGGGTGCTGACAGTAGTCAGTGCTGTTTGCCTGCTCAAGCTTTGAGCTTCCCTATGGTGAGAGGGACATGTCTGAGGAGCACTAAATCACCTGGCTGGGCTAAGAAACAGGTGGGATCCATGTGGCCCTTTGAGCCGCTTAACCGTGCTTTGAAGTTTTCTGCACAAATTCAGGAACCAGGGTCCCGTGCGCCACTGACTGTGGCTGGAAAAAATATTTCAGATGCTCTGACAGGTTCAATAAGAAGCTCAGGCTCCACAAAATACAATTGCCTGTAAATTATGGCTTTCTCTAATTTGGTACAGCCTTTCCCTCCACCAACCACTTTGCAGACCTCCTCTGGTGTTGCTGTGATTGGGTGCTGTGAAGAAAGGTTTTGGGGAGGCAGTTATGTAAATGGGAGTGATCTGAGGAGGTGCGGTGGAGCAGGGAAAGGCATGGTGTTTTAGCAGAGATACGAGACAAAGCTTCCACGGGTGAAAGGCAGGCTGGGAAGCCATGCCGTATGCATCCTCAAGATGGATGAAAGTGCTTTCCCAGCTGTGCTCACCTGGATGTTGCCTAAAGATCCAGTTGAGGCGAGAGCCAAAGTTTAATGAGAAGAGCACGCAGGCTGCCAGCTGGGTCAGGAACCGTTCCCATGGTCACAGGGAGTTTACAGGACAAAGCAAGAGACACACATTTGCTGCAAATATCTGAAAACAGGAAACAAGTTGAACTGGGAAGGAGAAGGGGAGAAGGAAATGGCAGACAGGAAAGAGGTTTGCCTTTGGGTTGAGGTACCACAATCTCCAAGAGAAAGGTGGTGAACTGGGGCTTGCGTTGGTGTGCGCAGGTAGGGCCATGCTCCCCTCTCCAGCCTGGAGCAGGGGAGAAAAGCCTAATGTTGGGGGTATTTAGGCTTCAAAACACTCTGCAGCACCCTACCTAAGCCCTGCCTAAGCCTGAAGGGAGGCTCTTCCATAATTCACCAAATGCTGGCACGAAATACCACTGTTCCTGTGATGAGGATACAGGAGCTCAGAGCAGAGGGCAGTGCATTGTCCAAAGACATGCAGTGAGCATCTCCAATGAGAACTGCCCATTTTTCTGAACTCCCCCTGCCTTAAAGACACATTTTAATGGGGAGGTTGTGCCCTCCAAACCTGGACCCACTCCTTCCTAATTCACATCACTGAAGATGCTTGTACGGATCTGTCCCGGTTTGTCCTCTTTCCTCCGGAGACCTGTTCACCCCTGGCTGCAGAGAAATACTAGTCCTGTCTTCCATGGGGATTTCTCCTGTGTCTGCAGTAAAGTTTCAAGGATTCACTTGCCCTCTGGCCCAAAGGTTTGGACACCTGCCTGCAGTACTAAGAGGTGCTGGCTGGGATTTCCCCAGCAGCCCGCAGGACTCAGGTGCCCAAACTGCCCGCAAAGGAGGAGTGCCTCAATTCCTCAGGCTCCTTCATATCCTCCAAGAAGAAGCCAAAGGCTGCCCAGACCAGGTGTCCTGCTGGCTCCAGCACCCCCAAATCCAACCCCCTGTTGCCTGAGGGGATGCAGAAGCCGTTGCTGCTGCCGGCAGCCAGCTGAAAACTGCTGATGTCCCCAGCCTGTCTGCAGATGTGCCTTCCTCTCACTCCCGGACCTTTCCAGACTGGTTGAGTTTGTTGGGTTTTGGTGTGGTTTACACAGATTCTTTGGGAAAGTTTCTCACACCAACTTGCCCCTAAGTTCCCATACAA
>VXBO01000970.1:499711-554709 GCA_013400135.1 Rhinoptilus africanus
TTTTTTTTTTTTAAGTGGTTGTTTTAATTTTAAAAAGATAAATAAATTCAAAGGCACCAGTCCAGGCACTGTTTTTAATTTCTGAGAGGAGAAAAAAGCATCTGAAATCACTAGCAGTTTTCTTTTTTTCATGAGACTTGTAACTTAAAGTGACCAAAAATGATCACATTTTTTTACAATGAGCAGAACAATATCCTCCAGGCATTCAGAACAGGAACTTTTCTGGACCATCCTGAATTAAGATTCCTGCTTGCAGCTGTGAATTTGGCAGTAAGAAATATCTAATGAGTAGATTATACCTTCACCATACCACCACCCACCACCCCCTTCTTATTTTAACATAAGCTTTACTCTGAAAGTAGGTAGAAATGAGTTCTGGACAAATAAACAGAAATTCTCCCTGAACTCAGTCTTAGGGCTTTGAGGGAGAAGAGACTCATAAAGAAACTCTTTGGGTCCATCTCTAAAATTAAATTTGGGAAACTGATGACACATATGGAAGACTTTGCACCCAAAAGTTTTGTCCTGAAATGTTTTCTTTTTCTGTTTAATTGTTATTTTTCTATTTCACCATTTTTAAGTGGCTTGCAGCTGATACATCTCTGCCAGTAAGTGAGTGCAGACTGAGTCACTGTTTTATATAGATCTGTCCATAAAGTCGTGGATCTGACTTTTGAAATTTCTTGCCAAAGAAGAGGAAAGTTCAGGGGAGGGTAGGAGGAGCTGATGGAGGAAAGGGCAGAGGACTCTCTGGTCTTCCTGACCCCTTCACTGAGACTTTGTGCTGAACCTGAGTTTTAGAAGATCGACTGGATGGTTGATCTTATGGAGGTGGTGTGAGGGCTGCTCCTGATAGGGCTGTAATAAATGGAGGTTTACAATGGCCACACTGGACGCAGCAACAGAATGAAAGCTTCAGTTTTTCTCTGTCTCATATGAGTTTGCCCCATCTGGCAAAGAGAGGGTTGACTCTTGTGGGTGCACAGCCAAATGTCTGTCCTTCGCCTGCTCGTTGTGCTCCAGCTCCAAACACAGCCACTGAACATGCTGTGCCATCTCTGATGATGAGCAAGTATCTAGCTGCTCAGGCCTGCTCCTTCCCAATGAGGAATTTCCTGGAATTTCACAGCAGGGAACAAAGCAGAGGCATTTCTGCGCTCTGCAGCTCTGGCCACCTGCAGCTCCTGGGCTTCACCCCGTGTTGCCTCACTGAGGAGGGGGCTCTGCTGAGGAATATGGTGTTTCACCCATGTCCGGCTGTAAAGCAGTACGTGTTCAGCTCCCAGAGTAAAATTCAGGTTCATTTCACGGGGAGGCTTTTTCAGTTGCAATGCAGCATACGTTTGGCTGGCCAGGTTGCACTCCATGGAGGTAAAAAGCAAGGAAGAAATGCCGGTAATTCTGGCTTTGCCAGTGATGCCCTGTGGCCTGGAGAGTCTAAATCTGCGCCTGACCAAACAGCTTTGATAAGGACACATCTTTGCAGAAGTTGCAATAGCTTCCAGGCATGGGCTTTTCCTGAGCTTGGCAAGGCACTTTTATGTCACCAAGAGGAGTTTTAGCAGGCTGGCAGTGCGCTTGGGCAGGGCTTTCTCTTGCCCCTCATTTTTTTCCTGAATTATTTGGTAGGGTTGGGGGGGCATGTTGGAGGTAGGACTCAATGAACTCAGAACAAGATCTCATCTGCTCTCGTAACACAGCTTCCAATTTGTTGAGGACTGAAGCACGCTTTCAGATCTTTTGTATTAAAGAAAAAGAGCAATAAAACTGCTGGGGAAATCCCATGAAGATCAGGTCTCTGCTGAGACTCTAATCTGGGTAAAAGGGCTGCAGGTACAATTTGGTGAGCTTAAGGCAGTTTTCCTTTTTTTTTTTTTTTTGGGATGCCTGGCTGATGATGACGCCTGCAGGGAGGCAGGCAGTGCTCACTGCTGCTGCCAGCAATGCCGCTCAAGAGCTGTGAAGGCAACACACCCTGCCGACCGCCCACCACTGGAAGGGTCTGGTCCCAGCTAGGAGGTTACACTCGCTGGCTGCCTTAGGTGGGCAGCATCTGGGTCTGCAGTGTGGGACATGTGCGCTCTGAGGACTGGAGAAAGTGCAGGCTTGCGTGCCTGATGGGCATCAGGAGGAAGCAGGCAGGGATGCACAGATGCACACGGCTGAGCTACCCTGAAAGCCACAGCCTTCAGGGATGGGCTTGACACATGCTGTGGGCCTTTTACTATTCTCCTTTGTCCTCCACTGCTGCTTGCTTGCAAACTTCTTCACAAGACAGAGGATGTGGAGGTAGGTACAAAACTAAGCTCATCTCCCTGTCCTAAAAAGAGAGGGAAGCTTTGCTTGCGTGTTACCAAAGTAACCAAGAAAGCAACCTCCTGACACTGCCGTGTGAGTCCTCAGCTGGTTTTATAGCCTTTTGGCAAGGTCCTTCCCACTAAATGATATTACCAGAGCCCATGAACAGAGCTGCTCTAATGAGGAAAACTCCTGCTTTCTGCAACTGCTAATGTCATAAGTGGCAATTTTATGGCTAAATCAGAAGACAAAAAAACACGGGGAGAGAGGGAGAAAAAGAAAACCTCTCTATTTTAAAATGCAGCCAAAGAAATCTGCAGGAATCTACTGCTGCCAATTATTTTAACAGCTCCAACCTGTTTCCCCAGCAGAAGGAAAAAAATAAAAATACCCCCTCCAGCCCCTCCTTCCCTGTCCTTTGGGAAGAGAGGGGTTTGGATTAGCTCTTCAGAATGAAAACAAACACATCAGGGCTTTTATAGAGCCAAGCTGTTCCTGCATCTTGAGAGTGGAGTGAGAAAAGATCTAACAGGTGCTGCGTGATTTTATATGGCAGTGTCGCAAGAGGCGCTGGTTCTCGCTCCTGAAAGGAGGCTTTCTTCGCCTTTCAGCTGGTGCCCTCCTCTATCCCCAGAGCCAATGGCTTTAGTTTAACAACCTCTGGTGGTTATTTAAGCTCCAAGCAGCGCCAGAAGGCTAAGCTTTTGTCTGTCACATTCCTTCTCCCTTGCCAAAGGTGGTTCCTGGGGTGAGGGACTCCCTCGATGTCTGGTGGGACTCCTGTTACACTCCATGCCCCACCATGGGCTCTCCTGAGGGACCTGGGCATAGCTAGGGTCAGGGCAAGAAAATCGGCTTTCCAAAAAAACCCAACCCTATCAACCTCCATGTGGAGGTAATCCTACAAAACAGGTTGCTGAGTGCAGCCCAGCCCTTCTCAAAGTCCCAGGAGTGAGTTGCAATCCATGTCATTCCACAGCCAGAGCCATGCATCCTACAAACGGCTCTGAAACTCCCACGAGCCCTGAGCAACCTTGGGACAAGAATTCTTCCTCCACAGTAGGTGGGGAAGACCCTGGGTAGAGAGGGGCCAACCAATAGGGAAAATTTGTAAAATACAGTGACATGTAAGCACTGACAGCATTTTCAGGGAGTCCCTGGCTGAATCCCGCAGGCCCTGGCCCTACCTTACCATTTGGTAAGCAAGGAGGTACGGAGACCTCTGCATCCTTTGGAGGAGAGTTGTGACATGTGATCGCATCCCCATGACACACAGCTACCAGGCAGAGGTGACGCAATGGGGATGGAGGGGATCAAATCACAACTATTTTAGAGAGTCTACTGGGACAAACACTTGAACTGAGCCACATTTGGGGCTGGCCTTTTATTGTCTTGTTGCTCTTGCCATAAAAATAACCTTCAAATTAGCTCCAGCTGCTAGCAGGTTTCATCATTAAAATTTTGTTTGGTATATGAGAGGAAGGAAATAAGTCACTTAAATAACAATATTGCATTTTTTTCCTCTTTTCTCTCTCTCCTTCACACCCCCTACACATATACCATGATGTCTAGACATGGATGTCTCCACTGAGACTGGTGAACTACTGTCAGATAAGACAGCAGACACCATTCTGCAAAACTTCTTTATTTCTTTTAGGATCCGTTCCCTTCCCCCCTGACACGCATTGTCATGCACACAAGCAAAGGAACAAATGCACTGAGGGAAAATTCAAGCTATAAACAAACCTTCAAAGTTTTAGTTGCATTTTTACTTGTCTGGAAATGTGGCAATACCACGCAAGGCTGCCTGTTGTTGTGCAGATGCACGAAGCAGACTAACAGAGTGCAGATCGTCAGCAGCGAACATGTGCAAACCACTCAGCTATGCATCCAGATAAATATGGAAGCCCTTTAGCGCCTGGCTTTCCAGCAGCCCCGCTATCCTCTTCAGCCACATCATACTTGGGAGGGCAGAGAAGCCCTCAGCAGAGGCAGGAGCATGCGTCTTTGATTTAGCTGGTAATCTGCAATGTTTGGCTTCTCCCTCGTGCCTCTTGACACCAGGGATGAAAGACGAGGAGGCACAGAGAATAAGTTAACACAGAAACAGGTTGCACTGTATTCTGCTGCAACTTTGTCCCCTGCCAAAAAAAATGGTACAAGTTTTGAGGGCCATCAAGAACTGCAAAAGGAAACAGGAGGTGCAGTGGGGCTGAGAGGAACATCCAAGCCTCACAGCAATTCCGCTAGGATTTTTCTGCATGTTCTTAGGAAGGATATTAGCATTATAAATGGTTCTTGCCTTGCTAGGCTGAGCTGCCCCTCAGTGCAGTTCTTTGCAATGGTGCCCAACTGGCTTTGCTGCTAACTGATCATCAGGGTGGGTATTTTCTGTTAGCATTAAAGCAAATTCCATGGAAGTGATGGATCCATCTTGCCGTGCTTGACAGTGGATTTTACTTGGGATCTTGTAACAATTTCACTGTTGATTGTTATAACAGAAAGTTTTTGTTGAAATGTATTGATTTCAAAAAAGGAGGGAGTAGGTGCTCATTTGAAGCGCGGAGGCTCATTGAAGCGAGGAGCTCAGATTCTGGCTGTGTTTTGCAGGTTTTCTGGATGCAAACCAGGGTCATTTCACCTCGGTGCTCTTAAAAGTGGTCCCTGTTCAATGAAGGCTTCTGCTGGATATCTTTGATCTCTCAGATGAACAAGGCCACATAAAGAGCAGACTCAACTGAAGAAGTAAAAGTCAGTGGCACAGGAATGAGGTGAGTTTTAGGGGACAGAGAGAGATAAAGCTGCTGGTCACTTCATTGGAGACAATGTACTGGTGCCCCTGCCCCAGGGAGTCTCACCCCTGTTGGCCGAGGGAAGCTGTTCTGGGTGGTCACTCCACTAATCTGTCTTGGCATGGAAGTAATAAGATGTTTTACTCACTCTTCCCCACAGTCCAATGAATTTCCAGGCGTGCAAACTTTAAAAGTGAGTAGGAACCCATTCAGGAGCCATCTGAACAATTTTTTTCCAGAAGGCGGATCGGTGCTCTGCTCTCCAGGAGGAAGGCGGGGAATTCAGCGAGGGGCAGGAGGCGGCGAGGGTGCTTGCTGTCTCTTGACAGTGTTTAAAACGTCCCAGCGTCATTCCACATTGCAGCGAAACCTTGTTTCTGAAACCTCAGCACTTCTTTGTGAAACTACATTCTTGGTCTGCAGCCAGCCTGAAAAGACAATCTCTGAGGTTATCAGTTCAGCTTCAGCCCAGGAATGATTAGGAAAAGTGAAAAAAAAAAATCCATTACTGCCTGACAGCTGGATCTGACACTGTGTGGAATGGGCTGGTGGGCTAAGGCCAACTGGAGCAAAGTAAAATGCTTTTTTGGTTGCTTTTTTTTTTCTTCCCAGCTGACAGTAGCTGGCAGAAGCCAAGGGCTGAGAAGAGTGCAAAAGAACCCATATCCCCCCAGAAAGACTGATTTGAAATATACACCTAACCCCAGCTGCAAGTCCTGTGCCGCCCCCAATACAACCTATAGAACAGAAATATCTGACTATCAGTGTAGTAGGCAGACAAAGAAGTGAGGACTAGAAGAGGCAGTTGGGTCACTGAAGCCTGTTTCCCTGCTATTCCTAGTCACTACTGCTTATCATCACCTTCACAGCTGGATCTTAGTTGCAGGGGCTACAGGTTCTCAAATATCACAGCAATGCTCCCATAAGAGTACCAGCACAACAAAACCCTGTGGAAGGACACGTTTGTTTGGTTTTTTTCCCTAACTCTACATACAGCTATTTGGAAGAAGTTAGAGCTTTCCCTAACTTTCCAGTTTGAACTTGACTAGCTCCCAATTTGAATCAGGATTCTTCAGGGAGAACATTTTAAAGGGTAAAAAAGAAGATATATTTTACTTTTCCTCCCCAGTTTTCTCCAAATTTCAGATAAGATGAGCCACGTCTCCCAGGACACTCTCTCAGCAATATGACCCTTAGTGTATGTGTAAAGGGAGAGCATAAAATCCATTCATGTATAAGGCAATATTTCCCCATGTGATCCTGTTAGCAATCCCTTTTTTAGGAGCCTTTCAAGCTGCAGGCTGGATTTAGACTGTTGTATTAATTACCAATGGACTTGCTCTCCCAAAACTTATCTGTTTTTTCCTCCACTTCTGCCTTTGATTTCCAGAGTAACCTGTGGCAATGAGTCACACAGCTTTAAGTTTAAACACCTGCTTCCAGAAACCCAGAAGATTAGAAAAAACATTTATTTAAAAGTTGCTTTGGTGGTTCCCTGTGCTTGTAAGCAATCAGGTACTTGCATCTCCAGTGGTCTATCTTGTCACCCAACCCCCAAGAGCTTAGATGAATCCAAGCTGTGGACTGGGATCCAGAAGGAGAGCTAATGCTCAATTTTAGGATCCAGGTTTTAGCAACTCTTTGCATCCCATAAAGAGCAGAAGCAGCTGCAAAGTTGAGCTTCAGATGTGACTTGCAAACTCTCTGAGACCTATGCGGCTGGGATTTAAGTGTAATGCACAGCCCACCTCAGGTTTGCAGTGCTGCTTTTCTCCCGTTGCTGGCGGTGTTCCCGCCTGCTTTTGTAATTCTTGCACTTAAGCATGTACACATAACAAGGGATATAATAGTAAGAGCAGAATGGTTTCTAGACCCATTTGCATTCATATTTTCCCCCTAAAAATATATATATATATAAAAAGCTCTGATAATAGAGGTCAGCCTTCTGCTGAAATCCAAAGCATCTTTTTGTAAAATGACCCAGAAATCTCCAAGCCTTCAGTGGATGCTACATCTCCAGGAGGATCTGGGGGAGCTGAGGAAGGTAGTATTTGGCTGCTTTAAATACACCAGGAGAATGGTTTGATTTTTATTTGGTTTTAGACTATCTTTTTCCTTCTTCTGGTGATGTTCACTGGTCCTGATATACGAGCTATGCCACTGAGCCTGATGAAAATGGGTCAATAGGTTGCAACTCTGGAAAACATCTATGCTCCAAACTGTAATCTTTTGCGTTTTCCACTGTTCTTTTCAACCTTTACTGGAATCTGGGTGGGATGTGAATGAGTTCTGGAGAAGAGAGCAGACACATCCAACAGTTCATGTCAGACAGCTTGAAGTGACAAGCCAACGCTGAAAAACAGCATATGGAAGGCCTTAATGTGTGGAGATTTATGGAGTTGCCCCTGAAACAAAGTAAGAAACACGTCCCCCTCACCCACCTCCTCCTTTCAACAGTTTCCCTCTTGCGTGGTCTGAAGGTCTGATCCAGCCAGCAGATAGGTTCTTGGGAGGAGAGCTAATTGGGAGGGACTCGGCCCTGCAGCACCCTCAGCCCTTGCCAGGATGTGCTCACTGTCTCTTCCTAAATCTGGGAATAAAATAAATGGTCCATCTCAGTGGGCAACTTTGAGGCATTTGTTGCTTCTGTGAGAAGCAATTCACTTGCTTCTTTCTCCCCCTGGCCTCCAATCAAAAGCAAAGCAATTAATAAAATGTAATTAATAAAAGACAAAGAAATATGGGACAGGTGTAAAAAAGGGTGGGCTTTGAAGGCTTTTGATATAAATCACATGGGACCAACTTTCCTGACCTTCCAACCCCCATACAAAACCACTCACACATGCAGAAGCCCCAAGGCACGCACAACTTAGAACTGGAGAGCATCAGTAATGGTGAGATTGGAAAGACATGACCAGAGCTCCACAGGGATCAGTCCTTGGCGGAACAAGGCCATGGACCCAGAGAGATAAGGTACAGTGTGCCAGGACCAGCAGCTCATTTCGTTTATTGGCTGGAGGATCTTATTATCCAATAAGACCTGCACCAGCACAGCCCCATCATGGAAACATCAGCTCCCATGCAGGAACTGCTTAGATACTTGTCTCCTGGTTAGAAAAGGTTCCTCTTCTTTTCCCCAACAAACTCATTTCATAGAGTCTTGATTAGACAGAATTTAGCTTCCATCTTTCACTTAGGTACCAGGAGTCATCCTTTTCAATTTCTCCAGTAGCTTCGTTCCTTTAAAAAAACCCATATATATCAGGAAGGCAAAACATATGTTTTCTATCGTTTCAGGGCTTCAGTTGCAAAACAGACACCTTTTTTTTTTTTTTTAGAGGACTGGTATGTGATGCTTTTACTTTTGGTGTAGAGCAGCTCTAACTCTCTAAGGACCCTAATGTTGAAGGAGAGAAGCAGGCATTTTGGTTGTGGTGTTTTGCTTTTCTGCTGTTGAATTTTGCAAGTTCCTTTTGGGAGGGGGAATATTGACTTTCTGTTCATTTAAAATCAAACTTATTCAGGTTGAAATTGTCTCTTCTGTTTGCAAAAAGAAAGATAAAAAGCATTTGCATCCTGCTGTGAAAGAGGAAGGCTGCTCGCATATGCATGTCTGAATGCTCTATAATCTCAGCATTTGGTCTTTTTTACTGAAATTCAATGTTTTTGTCCTAGCCAAAAACATCCCTGCCTCATACTTTTCCTCAACTCGTTTGAGTGTTTTCAGCCTCATCTGTGTTTACTCTTGCAGCCTGAACTGAGCCCTTTCCACTGATTACCCATAGTGATTAAGGTTAAATTTCAGTTGATTTGCACCACAGGATGTGCGACAGAATAATCCTGAGCAGCCACCGCCTCCATGCACTACAAGTGGGATTTGAAGCTTGCAGGCCCTTTGTAGGTGCTTTTAGTTTGCAACAAAGAAATCTGGAGCAATTACAGGAAAACAAACGATGCTAAAGCACAATCCTACCTGTCTGGTTTAATGGTGCAGCAAGTCTTTAAACTTCTATTTCTTCCAGGTGTTTATCCCCTTTCCCTATCCCTCCATTAGGTTTGTGCTAGTCAGAATTAACCCACCTGTCTGCAGGGGATGAATGAATTTCCAGCACACTCAATCAGCACTGCACACTTTCCACTGAAAAAACCTTTGAGATTTAGTAACAAAACAGTCAACAATGTTATTAAAACATATAAAATATCTGTAAAACAACTTCCTCCTAGGAGCTGACAAGGTGAGTTCTCCTCATCTTACTCTGAGGCCATGTTGCAATACCATATTAGCCTGGGAAAGTGGGTGTCTCCATGCACTTGAAACTGAATTTCTAACCCATTTGGGCTCAGGTACACCCTGGAATATACATGTACTTTGACAGTCTGGGGTGGGGCCAATACTCAGAACAACCGGGAAATGTGTTTGCTCCTTAGCATGAGAATTTTGGTTGTCCCAGTTGAACAAGTTGTCAGTACTTTGTGCCACTTAACGCATTTTTTTGTACATTAACCACCTTTTATGGGTGGGACAATTACAGGCAGCTCCTTATGCCTGCTGTTGGATGCAAGATCCTTTCTTGGATGGGCCTTTGATCTTTCATTAATCCTGATGCTGAGAGCTTACAGCATGCGGCGGTGGCAGGTGAGGTCAAACAAGGCTTGGACACTGAGAGAGCAGTGGGACACTTGAATGGGTCTGTCCTGTGGGACTGCAGCCTCATCTTTTCTCCCCCATCCCACTGAGGAGGTGATCCTTCCCTAGTGTCATTTTTCCAGTGTCTCCAGTTGCTGCAGTCACAAGGATAAAGGGGAGTTAATTCTGGGTGCTGAGGAATAGAAAGAGGAATAAGTACTGGTCAACAGTGCCTCTGCTAAGAGGAGACCCATAGGTGATAGGCTGAAACGGCAAGAGATACTGGTGTATCTGTCTCCTTTGATTTCTTTCTATAACTTACATCAGGAGAGGACCAGGGCAAAGACTGTGGGGAGAGCGACGGAAGGAGCAGGCGTGACTGAGTCCATATTCATGGCTGAGAGGCAGAAGTAGAAGCCAGGGCTCCCAATCATGACAGCCCCCTGCTGCCTTCCCTTGAATTATTGCCTTGATTAGCATGATGTTTTGCCCCCGGCAACCATGTGGCATTGAGTCTATGGAGGAAAATATATGAGTGTTAAGAATAATTGGTTCTTTGATATTAGATTGCACAAAGGTCAAAGTGTACTGGGGAGAGCGAGACAGCTGAAAAGTCACATTCCCTGCAGGCGCTGTGGCACTGACCTCTTGTGCCTGCAAAAACTGGGACTCACAGATAAACTGTTGCGATGCCATGGCTTGTTGTGCTGGGGGACTGCAAGATCTCAGTGCAAACACTGTGGTTTCTCAGCTGGCAACACTGGAGCTCTTTGTAGCACCAGGTCAGGTTGTGTACGGGGGGGGATAGATAAGGTTTTCATGTTATGTGATCTGTCTTGTTGCATTATTCTAACAAATTAGACACTAGAAAGCCGCACTGCTGTCTGTCTGTCTATGCACCACCCTGAGGACATCCCTCTCTTCCTCTGTACTCTGGCAGCTCTGATTTACTTGGGACAAACCTGGTATCTGTGAAAGATCTTGCTGTTTATGTTTGTAGGCTCTCTGGAAACCCTGTGGTTCAGTGTCCCTCGTCCGTGTCTCCATCAGCCAAGACAGAGTTTCTTAAAAAGCTGAAAAGCTTTTCAAACTCCTGACCCCAAGCCTCTCAATGTGGAGCTTCCTCCAACATGAAAGTATTTGCACCCACAATTTCCCTCTCTTAGTAGCACCTCCTGTCCTCAGAAGGGCTCAAGTCTTCAAGACAGGGCCTTTTTTATGGAGGGTCCTACAGGAGAAGTCACAGTAATAAAACAATGAGAGTTCAGATTCATGTCCAGAAGACTGAATTTATACAAAAAGTGGGCAACAGAGGTGTGCTGAATCCATCCAGAAGGAGGTGGTGCTACATACAGTACCTGACATACTGCAGCCCATAGTTACAATATAGTTATAACAAGTAACTGTGGTCCTTTCTAATAAGAGTACCTGTTGGCAAAATCCTGTTGGCAATTTGCATATAGAGCGCAGGCAGATTTCGCTTTACTTTGCTGCATCTCAGCAAGCTCCTCCTCGGCACATTGGGTAAGTCTTTTAGCTTCTTAGTGTATTTGCCCCATTTGTGCTGTGGTGATGGTGAAGTGGCAGATGGATGTTGAGGATGCATTACTTCTGCGTCAAAGTGACAATGGGGGTTAACGTTCAGGCACTCAGATCCTACAAAGCCATGTTTAAAATGTAGCCAGGTTTTCTAATGTGAGAAAGAGCTTCTCCAGTGCCCCTCCCCTTGTGCAGATCTGTAGAAGGCCTCCATACAATTATTGAAGCACTTTCCTTCACAGACAGGTTCAGAGATCACAGATTTACAGTACTGATTCACAACATTTATCCATTGGCCCAAGCTCACTGGCCTCAGTTTTGAGATGTCAACCTGCAGTGAAAGTCAGATAGAATATCAAAGCAGGGGGGAGATTGGGGAATGTATTGACAATTCTTATCCTATCCTAGCCTACTCTACCCTGTCCTATCCTTATTCCTTTACCATGCTCTCTCCCTTGTGACTCAACGTTTAGATATATTGGAGAAGAGATAGCATTCATGGTGAAGCCAAGGTCTGCAGTGAGAAAGTGTTTCTTGTTTCCTTCCTCTTTTCCTTGACTCTCCTCTTGCCCTGCTGGAGCACTGACTCCATCCCATCTCTGCTTAAGGTGCTGCAGGTCATTTTGTGTAGTATTTTAACTGAAGCTGAAATTTTCCAAATAATTGTTTAGAGAAAAGACTGTGATTTGAAAGGAAAATGCTTTTTCACTAAAAGAGAAATCCTTGGCCTGGCTGCAGCTAGCAACGGGGCTCAGGCTGTCACTCCCCATCTCTCAGTCACCAGGAGGTGTTATGAGGAGGTATCAAGGGCATGACTTCCTGACAGTAGTTATTTCTCCAGAAAAAAAAGGACTTGCAGAGGAAAGCAAAGACATGCTGGCTGCTCAGCTGCTTTCCAAGTCAATGCCACACAGTGCACCAGGGAAGAGTGCCTTGCAAGGTTTGCTTCCAAAGGCCATCAGTTGGTTGATGGCTGAATGAGAAGCCTGGACGTGAAGAGCCATTTCTTCCCGCTGCAGTGATCTCTGTTCAGGTTTGCTGGCTACCGACGCATTACAGTCAAGACCGTGCAAAACTTCTCCCGGTGTAGTGTGAAATTTGCTCCAGAAGAGCAAAAACATCTGGTTAGAGCCAGGAAGTGGTTGCTGCCTGGGTTTGGCAACGAGGGAAAGTGTAGTTAATACACTCTTACCTCATCAGTAGGTGTCACTGCAGCAAAAGACAGGGTCCAGTGGAAAGTTTCGGAGGGGAATAGAGAGAGGGGTACTTCAGCCAGCCAACCAGATGCAGAGTCAGTTCAGTGCTTCCTGACTACAGCCAGAGAACAGCTATGGATCTGGGTTTATGAATCGCTTGTAATAAGGCTATAGGAAATGAGAGATTAAGGAAATGAGTCATTAAGTGATTACAAAGACATGTGGAGCGCACACAGTTGTGGCCGCCAGTAACACAGCGTTGAGCAACCGTAAATTTCTTCTACGGGGGTTTTGGGAATGTTCCTGCTGAACTTGTATGCAGTCGTGAGTTACGGTTCGGTGGATGTAGTTGAAATGAACTGGTAGCAAGTTTCAGTCACTCTTAGCACAAAACCCGCAAAAGAGTTTTCTACAATTCAAAATCACCCTTTTGATGCCAGGCCTGCTGACCAGTCCCAGAAGAAATATTGCAAAAATTAAGAAACAGTCACCCCCTGACACGGTAGGATTTAGGTCTGTGCTTCAGTAGGGATGCAGAAGCTTTAACTAAGGCTCAGTTAAAACCTCTTCATCAGGACCACCATCTGAAAGCTGACAATGTGGCCCTATGCTAGAACCAGATTCTGACTCGGTTTCCACATCGCCGCCAACACAGCCCCCAGCAGCTGCCCTTCCTTCTGCGAGGAGTTTGGTGTGCCGGGACTGGCATTGAGCAATGCCACGTGGGCAAACGTGGATAACCAGGTCTCGGGGCTGCAGAAAGCAGGGCAGGGAGGGGAGCAGCGTGGCTGCACTTGTTCAGCAGGTGCACTACCATCAGCTGCTGAGCAGATGCTCTCTGGTGCGCCTGGAGGCCTTTGTTCACACCACGGTGAACCTGCTTCCGTTCCCAGCCTCTTGGACAGCACGACAACCTTTCTGGAGAGGCAGCCCCCCCCCCTTCCCTCTTCCCCTGCAAAGCCAGCGCGGAAGATCTGTAAATGAGCTCTGTTAGTTTTAAGAGTCAGGCGCTTCAGAGGCAATATGGGAAGCAGGATTCAGAAGCTGTCACTCCAAGCAGCTGGGATAAGTCACAAAACCCATTGAAATGGACCCTCCAGGTGGTTTGGCATCAAAAAAAGATCTTTATAATCCTTTTTTTTTTGGGAAGCACGGTTAGGAAAAAAAAGACCTGAAACACAGGGCAGGTCAGCCCTTCTGCCTGCTCTCAAACCCAGACTCTTCATGACCTTCTTGCAGGTTCTTGCTAAGGCATCGTGCTCCAGAGCATGTCACGCAGCAGGTCCGAACCCCTTCCGTAAACACGTTGCCAAGCAGTTAAATACTATTGAAGGAGTAAATGAGGCAGTCGGGTATCTTTGATGTTATCCTAATGGGTTTACTGAGGATATACATGTCCTGGTGGCCCAGATGTAGAAGAAAATTAAACAATATGAGATAGGTTCTTTGAGTCCTTTCTCAGATTTTCTCCACAGCATTTTGCCTCCAAAGCGTGCTGGTTTTCTACCAGCACCTCTGCAGGCTGCAAGTGCTGGCTTTCAGACTGGCTCTGATGTTCTGTGCCTTGTTTTACTGCTCATTCCCTCTCCTGTATATCTCCTCAACTTACTCCCCAGCCAGGAACATAGTGATAGATGCAGGGAAAAACAGTGCTGATGGTCCCCCCTTCTCCCCAGTAATAGGCTGTCACGTTATAAGGCTTCTCAAACCAGTCATCCTGGTTTAACAAAAAAGAAGGCAACATTTTCATTCCCTTCTCTCAGTTTTGTTTCATATTTACATCCAGCCTCCTCAGATCCTTGCTAGTCTTCCATGCAAACAATATTTTGTGTGTATACTAAATTGTTTCACACAGAAGTTAATCACACCTGGGCAAAGACTGGCTGCAGTGCTTATAGTCACAATTTGGTTTCGCCCACTCCCCAAACTAACAACTCAATTTCTGCATAGAGAATGCAAACAAAAAAACATTTCCTATCTGATTTTGCTCCCTCAGTTTCCCTGCTATCGTGGAGCTAGCTGTCTTAGGAGGCTGAGATACTTCCAAATTCTCTGTTAATGGGCTGGTAGACGGGAGAGGATGGAGCAGAAAATCCACCATTCATGCCACTGTGGCAGAAGCTGTAATCCAAGCATTGTTGTGTACATAAGAGGCTCGGTATATGAGAGTTCCTGACCCTATGACTTTAAATCTGACTAGATAAGAGAGCCAAAGAGTGGGAGGTGAAACAGAAGCCCAGAGAGTTGAAAAGATTTGTCATAGCAGATCTGGGACTCGTGCCCAGGCCTTCCAAGCACAGCTGGGTGATGATATTATGGTTATTGTTATTATTATTATTATAGTTAATGTGACAAAAGCTGGTGTTAGGGTAGGACTAAAAGAGATCACCAAACTGAGCAGAGTGTGGTGAATATTTTTGGCCAAGGAACATATCAATGTTGACGTCCTTCAGATTCTCTCAGGCATTTTCAAAACAAAACTTTTAGAGAGGTTTTGAAATAGTACTTTACAATTAAAAATAGGCATTGCATTTAAAATCAACAAAAGAAAAAACCCAACTCTCTTAATAGTCTAAGTAATTAATAAAAAGCCTTTCACTTTCAGTCCAATGAAACATTTCATTCAGATCCAAAATCAACCTTTGCTTTTCAGCCAAAATCTCAGAAGATTATCGTGTTGGTTGAGCCTTTTTTTCCTTTCTGATTTTCCATTTTGGTGACCAGACCGAAATATGTATCACTCACCAAGCTCCACTCATAAATTCTAAGAAAAAAATGTGTCCCATGGACTACATTAAACTTTATTATGTAGACTTTTCAACAATGAAAATCTCTCTCCCAGGCATTTTAACTACATCACCACAGTAACTATCCTACCATGCTACAACTTCTACTACAATATTTCTTTGTTGCACAGATAACTGTGACCAAGCCCTTGCTAACGTAATTCATGAGAGGGAGCAGCATGATTGAAACAATACTCACGCTTCAGGGTTGACCTCTAAACCTATCATAAGTCACAAGTGTCAAAATCGAGCAAGGTTATACAGGGGAGGTTATGAAATTTCATCACTTATACAGATGTTGGATTTTCTATGCCGTAATGACCGAGTCAGGCAACTTACTTGATTGTATATGTCCCAATGAAAAGAATAAGTCGACTTTATTTTAACTGTTATTCTTTTTAAGATGATGCTGTCTATTTCTACAGCAGTTTATTTTCTGCACTGTCTTTAAATAAGTTCCTTTTTGTTTGGTTTGTTAGTATTGCTTGGTATGAGACAATGCATCAACACCTTTCATTCTGAGCAAATCCAGCCAAGAGGCATATCAGGGAGATATTTGCTCCCTGATGAAATGCAGAGAGAAGTGGAAGTAGCTGTTTTACAACCCAAGGTTTACAAAAGCTCAGGAAAGGAAGGAGAAAAGATATTTGCCTGCAGCTGACAGTGAAAGCAGAAAATTAAAGCAGAAGCAAAGATCTAACAAGAATCCTACCCAGACATCGGTCATCTACTCTTCCTCCAGAAAATGCCAAGTGATCCTAAGTGATCAGGAGCAACTGGAGCTGCAGTTATGTCTCCTCAGAAAAACTCCCTTGGTGCTCTCTGCTGAACCTCCCATCCTGTCATGGAAGTACTTTCTGTTCTCACAAACACATCAAGCCTCACAGGCAGGACCACGTAACACCCTGTGGTGTCTGATGTTGTCTGAGAGAAAAGTCCCCACTCATGACTAAGCCTCTTCTGTTGGTCCTTCCTTGCCCTCTAAACACTCATTGTGCTCAAACCCCTAGCTCTGAAGAGAAGGGAGATAGGAATGAATTTTTTTGATATTTCCAAACCCGGGATAGAAAAACATTCCTGGATAGCCCCAACAGAGTTCTCTGACCCCTTGGATTTTCCTGGAGTCACCTAATTACTTCCAGGGTTTCTCAGAAATATCTGGAGTTTCCCAGACAGAGTGGCCTTTGAGAAGCTGCATTGTGACTCTATCAGGAGCCCATTAATTCGGCCCCGTATGAAGTCATGTTGTCCAGAGAGTGATAACATGCTGAAGAGATAAATCAGTTTGGCAGAGCCTTGCCTTCAGTTTGCACACACAACAGTGTAATCCTGGGAGCACTCAGAAAAACACATGTGTACACTGAAGGGAGGATTTTATTTTTCCTTTTTTTAATTCCAGGAGAATTAAAGTGAACATCAATAAATTTGGGTGTCAGAGCACTGAGAGGAAGAGAAAGCAATAATGCTAAAAACACGGCGTCAGGAGGAGACCTGCCTATGACTCAGGAGATCTACCAGAGGATTAAAGATTGAGAGCTATATCCAGACTGGACACAACAGATGCCCTAACATGCAGGCAGCAGCTACTTTTCTCCACTGATTCCAGAGGGAGCCAGGCTCTGACAGTCCATCACTGTAACTCGCTAAATATGATCCCAAACTGACTGAATGACAAAGCTGCCTGCAATGTTTGCCATCTGAGAGCAGCAGCGTGGCATGTACGAGATACAATGGATGGTAAATCTTACAGTACTTTGATCTTGAGTTGCCGATAAGAACTCTGAACATTGACTATCCTCTGCAGTGCATGCAGTTCCCATCAGGACAGTGTGGGACCACACTAGGGCGGCAGGGAAGGGAAACAGGGTTCACCAGATTAAGTGGAATAGAGCACCACACAAAGCACTTGATTTCCCTTCTTCTGTCTGCTTTTCCATAACAAAGTATTCAGGCTGAGTAGAGAAGCTGAAATTTGATGGCCTGTGTTTGTACAGGAGGTGAAACCTGTCATTCAGAAGTCCTCTTCTGTCTTTACAAATCTGGATGATCCATAGAAGATTTCAGTGCACAAGGTTGACATTCTAACTAATGGCAGAAGTATTCTCTCCTCTACACAAAGAAAAGTCTTGCAGGAGTCAGCAGATGATGCCCTAGTCCTCATTCTTCACCCCTGGCACATATACCCACAGACATTCTTAAAATTACCCAGAAATGAAGACTCCATACCCTTCTTGTGCAGATCTGTCCCAGAGTTTCACTGTTGTTACTGCTTAGACCCTTGTGAACTTAAGATAATCCATCATAGGCACGGACAAGAGGTGATCCGCTGCCACACTGTAGCTGTCATAGAATCATCATAGAATAGTTTAGGTTGGAAGGGACCTTAAATATCATCTAGTTCCAACCCCCTGCCCTGGGCAGCGACACTTCCCACTAGACCAGGCTGCTCAAAGCCCCATCCAGCCTGGTCTTGAACACTTCCAGGGATGTTCTGTCCTCCCAGTATTGGAAGACTCTGTTTTGTTGCAATGCAATACAAAGCAATTCCACAACATCTAGAAATTTGCTTTGAAAGTTACTAAATTCGTCACATGAAAAATAAAAATAAGGAAGTAAACCCATCATGAAAATGAGTGCCTGTGTTTAGAGGCATTCATGCAAGAGGAGACAAGGTGAGTGGTCAGTGATATGGAGGAACAAAGAAGCTCCTCTGGCCATTGCCAGGATTAATGAAAGACCAGTCCCAGGAGTTTGCTCCAGCAGTTTTAGAAACAATAATAACAGTCCTCCCCCTCCCAACCTGCTAAATCTGATCCTTGCTAATGTGAATTAATACTAGGTTTCAGTGCAGCCACTGGGGTAATGTGATGCTCCGGGGTGCTGTAATCCTAAACAGAGCATTAGGAGAGCAGCTCGCACCACAGCTGTGGCTCCTTGCAGGTGTTTCTTCCCCAGGCAGCCCCTTCAGCAGCAAATCTCACTCTGCCTGAGAGGCATAGGGGGAACTCTGTCATGGCCAGACAATAGGCTTTCCTGGAAGAAACAGGCTGGTCCAGCACTGGCAGTACCACGAGGTGTGGGGTGGGGGATGTCCAGAGTGATATGGGTCTCTGTTTAGTATGTACAAAAGGAGAGAGAAGCAGGTGAATGAATGAAACAGATACCTACGCGTGACTCCCTTCCCCCGTGGAGTGGGCACACAGTGCCTTCAATACATGTGCTCTTTGTTCCTGCGAGTGGTGTTCCCATTGCCCCTGCCCCACCGCTTTCCCTTATCCTCCCCCTTAAACAAGCCATCGCTCATGCATTTCATCAACAATCCCCACTATTCATTTTTCAGGGCACCAATGGGAAACAGAAGTCTCCTAAGTAGAGGTTTTTCCTCCTTTGAGACTGCCCTGCTTTCCCTCCACCCATCCTTCACCACCCTCCTCCCCCAAGCCTTGCATCGTGCCTGTCTGCAGCCACAACTCAATATTGGGTTACAGCAGGCCTCCAGCTGACCCGGTGGGTTCATCCTGTAAAAATACCGCTTCTGCCCTTCGTCTCTCTGATTACTCCTGGCTCATAACAGGTGGGGCTGCCAGCTCGAGGGGGGAGGGAAGGATGGAAGAGCTGCTCTTTAGCTGCATGCCCTCCTCCTCCTCTGGGTTGAAAAACCTCCATTTGTTCACTCCCCTAGCTTTGTCACCAAGGTCTTGGGTTTTTCAGAAATGAGTTTTGTGTAAATCCGTTTTTTTAAGTTCAGTACCACTGGAGTCAAAAGAGGGACACCCACAGCACTCGCCTAGCTTAATTTCCAGCACAGTCTCTTTTTGTTTAGGTGCAGGTCCCTGTCAAATTCCCAGCTGACTTCTGTGATCCTCTCACCACTGCAAAAACAGGTCAGAAATTGGTCTTACAAAAAATTCAGTGCTTCCTGTTTGTCACTTGGGCCAAGAACTGCCATTTTTGGCTGTTGCCTCTTGGGCTTTCAGTCTTGGTTGCACTTGGGAAGTGGAGAAACAAGATGGAAACAACTACAAACTAACAAAATATTTTGAGTTCCAGGGATAAATATTGGAGGGAGTGACTTATATTTAACTCAAAGTAACAGGTCAGATTTGAACAGTTTGCAATGTGGGTGTGCTTTAGATGTAGATTTACCTCAATGGCTTGTTCCACTTCTGCGGTGATGTAACCCAGGGAGTATTGTTCAAAAGTGCAAAAGATTTTTCTCTTGCTCTTGATAGCAACTTTACATTCCTCCTGGAATCAGGTAGCCATGGTCTGCTTGGTGTCCCAGGTTTGCCTAGGTAATTAACAAAATGCATAAAAGTTTTCTGCACAAAACAGGAGGGATTTAATGATACAAAGCTCATAGAAATACTTGAAGAAACAAGAATGGAGATGCTCCAGGGATGGAAAATGGCCACAATCTTTCTGAAGAGCAGTCAGTAGCACAAGAATTAATTTTAGAGTTACATTGCAGGACAGCTGAGCATAAAACTAGATTTGAAACTAGAAAATTTATTTCCAAGCCCTTTTCCCATCCATCAAAAGAAAAAGAAAGCACGCATTCAAGAAAAGTGAATGTTACGGGCCAGGGCGTGGTTCACCTTCATCAGCCTGCAAATCTCTAATCAACATCCAGAGAGGAAAAGAGAATCTGTATAGCAGGTTATGCCAAATGAAAATAATCTGATTTTTTTTGTTGCCCTCCACATATTTCTCATTTCCTAATGCATAATTCCAGCCAGGACTTATCCAGTGTAGAAACACCGGGTTCATCAAAATGATGAGAGATGACCGGGTACTTTGCTGGTGACTTCCTAACCCCCTAATAACCTGTGTTATATCTGATCTCTGAGATCCAAGTGAGCTTGGATGGAGACATTGGGAGCTTTTTCTCAGTGACAAGAGGCATTTTCTTCCTTGCAAAGCTGTAATGAGGAATTATTTAAGGATGCTGCCACCAAGCTGGATGTATCTTGCACAGCAAGTGGAAGCTGAAGATGAGCATTGACTTTATCACCTAGAAGACGGAAATCCCCAAAGCAAAATGACATAGGAAGAGAGAGATATCATTGCACAAGCCAGATTGAAGGAGGATTTGAGAGTCATTTTTTAAAAGGGGATATTTTCTGTGTTCCCATCAAACAACCTGAGTACTGGTGTTTTCACTTTTTAGCTAATAATGATCCCTGTCTTCCCTTCTACTTTTTGCTCTATTTCACAATGAAAATCAGTAAAATGATTTAACTTCCCAGTTCTCATTTTTCTGCTCAAGCAGTTCTACTTGGGTACTGTGGGCAATAGGAATTCCTGTATTTTTTAAGAAAGGCAGAGTTGCTGATGAAGTCTGAAATATAATTCAAGGTAATTTCTACATATGGATAGTTGCAGACTCTTTGGAAGAAGAAACTCCTTTCTTGTCTTATACTTATCGCTGTTTTCATCACTGTCCTTTAAGTTACACTGTCCCTCACCTAAAAAAAATAATTTGCAAATTAGAAAAGGACAATGATTTGTCTGTCTTTTACTTCCATAGTGCCTAAATTAAGCACAAAAGACTTTATGTAATATATTATACTGTGTGATATTTGTTTCTACTTTACAGACTCAGGAACACTATGTCTCTTTATTCTTTTATTCTCCTGCCTGTATTTCTTGGAAAAGGGAATTGGAGTTGTTGCTGAGAGTTTAATAGGTTTTCTGTTTAAAATGGACACATTTTCACAAAATTCATCAGTCCAAAGAGATTTAAGCGGCTGAAAAGAAATGTATTTTCCCTTCTCTGGTAAGCATCACTTTTTGATACCTTTGTTGTCATACTCTTGCCAGTTTTAAATTTTTGACAGGAAAGTAGACCAGAAAGAACATGCATCTATAAAGTACAAACATATTGATAGATAAACTTTGTTATAAAAAGAAACAACTGAGTCCACTTCTCCAAGTACTATAGAGATCCCAAAATGGCCAAACCCAGTGATGTTTTTCCTTTGCAAGTAATTTTTAAAGAGCAAATTACCTTGTTGCAACTGGAAGTATCATCATCATGACTACTTTGAAATCATAAAGCAGGTGACATGATCTACTGTGTTTGTTCTTGCTGTGCCTGCTTGGCATAAGCTTCCTAAAAGCCTCAGGAGTTGCTCTGGGGATGAATTTGGCCTGCAGGGGTCTTCCATTTACTTTGATTTATTGTGATCATTCAAAGTGTATTCTCATTTGGATGGTCAGGGATTTACACACATAGCTTCCATTAACACTAAAGGGTGATACCATTAAGACAAATGTACAGTTAATCTCTGGCACCGTGGAGATAAAAATATACCTCAGAGAGTGCTCTGGCTGGGCTGGAAATGTTCATTATCTGAGTTTCATTTCACGGCATGGAGCAGCTTAAAAAGGCAGCTTTATAATTTTACCATCCCTACCCTGTATTTCTTAGGGGGAAGGAGAGGAGAGAAAAGGGAGAGCTATTCATGGGAGGAAAATGAGTTTGCTTCCTTCAAGTGCAAGCATGCAGACAGTGTTCCACATGAATAGCAAGAAAGATCAGATGATTTTTGATCTCTTCCCTGGATCACCATCATTGCAGGATTGCTTCTGCACACCAGGGCACTTGCTGCTTTTATTTCAGTAGTGTCACAGTAGCCCTCGGAGAGGGAGCTTCCTAATCTTTCCCCAGATTCATGCCAACCAGTAGACTAATGTGAAACAAGAGATGTTCCATACCCAGAAGAGTTTACAATAGACAAAAGAGTAAGATCAAATGGGAATCCATATCTTACGAGTCAGGAATCATCTTTTCATTACTCTTCATCTACCTACAGTCCAGCAGGGTTTAATATCACTGGTGTTGCACACTGTGGTATGGCTTTTTCCAAGTAAATGTCTAAACAAACCGAGAGGAAGGTGGAGTTGCCCCAGAAAAGCGCTGGTGAATCATCCAGGAGGTTCAGATGAAGATCACATTAAGACAAGTAAGAGAGGAGCGAAGACTCTTACTCCAGCGGTATTAAGCCTGATTGATAGCTTGCTTCTTATTTGCTAAGGTTTGGGTAAAAGAACTGAAAGCCAGCCCCTTCCAAAAGGGCATCTAGCAGTGATAGCTCTATGCATCCTTTTTCCCATCCTGACAAGCCTCTCCTGAGGATACAAACGAATTGGTTTGTGGAAATAAAACGCTGGCTCATATCCTGAGGTATCTTTCTCTCAGATGTCTTTGTCACCAGCTGAAATGGCTCATTGAGCCATTGACACAGTAAAATCAGAATTTGAAAAGCACATTCATAATCTAGCCCTATTCACCCAGTGCCCCCATGGTGTTCAAAACTCCCAGCACCTTGGATTGTGACCACTGTGTACTTATTTCACCACTAGCAAGCAAAAGTACACCCAGCCTCACCCAGAAAATCGTGGGCAGGGAGGTATACAGAACCCAAGGTCTGTCTCACAGGTCTTTTCTCCAAGTCTAAAACTGAGACCCTGCATGATGTAGTCCCTTTCCACAGTCTCCTAACTGAAGAGACATTATTTCTGATTTGCGGACCATCCAGCTGCAGAGCACCCATAGCATGGCGAGACGCCCAAAGGAATCAGTCAGGTGGACATGTCCTATTAGACCATCACATAGCCATTCGCATCACCAGCAAAGACCAAGAGACACTTGGGTTTGGGCACAGACTGTGCCTTTGGGTTTATACTGTCTGCAACTTTATTATAATGTTGGACACCACGACACATTTTAAGTTGTTCCCTGTCTTCAGCTGTAACTGAATATTGCATTTAGGCAGCTCATTAGACTCTCGTGCTATGGTAATATGGATTCTATATTTCAAACACCACTAAACAGTTTTCCATTCCTGTGGGTGAATCCAAGTTTGTAATTTTTTTTTTGCTGCACAATGTCATTCAACAACCTGACCCAGCAAAACTCCTACAGATCTCACAAGACCCCTGGCAAAATGCAGAAGAGAAAACGTTCTGCATAAACAGCAAATGCAAGCAGTGAGGAGGAGGAGGCGGAGAATGAATGCAGTTCTCATTTAATTGCTTTTAAAGCTTTTTGTCGTCTTTTTCTCATTTCCCCGCACCCCCACCCCCCCGGCCCAAGACCCAAATATCATGCACGTAACAGAATCCATTCAGATTAGAAGGTTTTGTTACAGCTGTAATAAGCTTTCACACAGGGAAAGTCCCCTGAGACCTATATTTCATCTCAACTTTCCCCACCGCATTAAACAGAGGGTTTGATTCTGGAAAACAGAGATTGAAATTCTCTCCTCCCGCACTCAACACTGGGAAGTAATGAGAACTGACAATTCCAAGGCTCAATGTGAAACTAGCATGGTCTGGACTGAAACTTCTTGTGTGATAACAGGTTTTGGGAATGTTTCCACTTTCATCTGTTTATTTATTATTCTTATTAATTATTCTTAGGCCTGTGATTTGGGGGAGAGAGGGTAGGAGGAGGAAAAAAGGAAGAAAAAAGGGAGTCAGTAGCTTGGCAGCACACAGCCTAAATCTAAACACCACACGCGCTCGCTATACCCTGGAAAAACCTGGATCTTATACAACAATTTCTGTAACAGCATCACTTGGATAAACCAGCAACTTACTTGGAAGGAATCTTTGCTTTCCTAGAATTCATGTAACTAAGAGATAAAATGACCTTGAGGGATGGCAGCTTTCCTTGTAAAATACATTAACTCTTTCAGAGCAAGTCTTGCTGAAGATCCTCCTTTACTCATTCTGTGGCGGATCAGACAGGACAGCAGGTCTGGCCAAAGCCTGCCAGTGGGTCTCCTTGCGCTAACATCAAACAGGTTTCGCATCCAGCCTCAGTGTTGATGATTTAGAAGGTAGACTTTAAGAAAGTCCAGTCAGCATCATCTGTGAGTGCTGACAAACTTAATGTAAACCAATTACTTGGCCCATCTTTACCCATTCAGATGACCTCAGAGCTGATGACTTTGACCCACTTCGTTGTCCTTTGAAATGAACTGGCAGACAGGTTAGCACAAGGTCTTCCCAAAGGGGTAGTCTCTTGGATTGCTCTCTTGACCTATTTCTGTTCCCATGGTCCTGCAACATTGACTTTTAAGAGGAAAATGAGGAATGAGACAGTCAGGCAGCAACCAGTCAAATCTGCTGTGCAACTCCTTCAGAAACGATCGGTCCTGTGAAGAGCAGAACTGACTGCGGGTGGACTCTGGGGCATAATGCTATTTATTTGGCTGGATTTTCTGGTGTTTAAAAATAGTGTTTTCCCTGCTGTAACTTTTCTCTTCAGAGGGTTTCTCTTCCCTCTACCCTAGTTGCCTATGTTCACAATAATAGTGGGAACACAATACTTCTTTTCACCCTCTGTCAAATTTGATCAGCAGACAGATTCAAAGTTATTACTGGGTGACAGACAGACAGAGTGAATGGTAATTCCTGTTTGCTTGAAAAAGAGTAAGGAAGAAAATTCAAAGTGATCATGGAAGCAGATCACTGGGATCATTTAGAGGGGATAGATAAAAGGGGCCACTTGGGAGGGAGAAACAGCAGGAGCTGAGGCCTTGGTACTTTTTACTGGTTACTCTACACCCAGATGTTGTGTCTGTGAGGAATACTGTTTCATACTTCAGCATATTTCTACAGAGAGATTCTGACAACTTCCACTTTTCTCTCATTTTTAGATGATGCTCTAAGACCAGGTGCTGCAAACCTTTTAGAATTAAAGAACTCCACAGAGACCGCTTTCCCAGAGCAGAGATATCCCAGCTGTAGTCAGACAAAACTGACATCCACCTTCCCATAAATTTGTCCCCCCTTTTGCTTAGAAATTAGGACTGTCCTTCCTTCCTTGTACAGAGTCCTGGGTTTCACCCAGAGCTGGCTGCATTTCACTGCCAACTGAGCTGGTCCAGTGGGATGAATCTCTCCACCACGAAAAAAGGAGCCTAAGCTATCAGAAGCTGGCTGCAGAAGAACTCTGTCTTTTCTGTGTATTTCCAAGCTGGCATTGCTCTGCAAAAGACCACTTAACAAAGCTCCAGCAAGAACTTTGAAATGACAGGAGGGAAGGGTCTACCTGCACAGCACTTGTTCCCTGTTGAGCCTATAGCTGTTGGTGAACAGTTTTCCCAGGTGCTGCAGCTTCATGTATTTCTCTGCAAAGAAAGAGCAGTGTTAAAATCAGACCTGCTGATGGAAAAGCAGCAAAGAGCTAGATATGCGGGGAAGGGGGGACAGATGTGGGTATCCCATCACTTCTGTGTTAGGGGTTTGCATGGATGGGATATGGAGAGAGGGATAGATGGACTCTATAACCCATTCCCCACTCCCCCAGTCCTAGCAGAAAGGTGAAAGAAAGAGGTCTACAAAGCAACAAACTAGTGATTTAACCAGGCCAGAAGCTTGTACAGCAACTCTGCAAGGGCTCATGCAAACACACACACCTTTGGCTGCTGGAACCTGTTTGACTGCCAGAGGGGACAAAAGCCAGAAGACCAGGTCACCCAAAAAACCCAAAAAATAAAAAAGAACCCAAAACCAACAATGACAAAAGGAAAGAAATAGCACACAGCCCTCCTCCAAAATAACAACAGAATCATCCACATGACAGGCCTATTGAAGCTAAGGGAGCCCCCACCAGGGATGAATTTGCCCTGGTGTAATTAATTCCTCTTTGGAAGAGTTGCCAGCAGGGATCTCTGATTAAAATCTCTCCTCCAATAGGAAGCACCTCCAGGAGCTCAGCATCTCCCCTCCCTTCCCCACAGCGTGAAGCACCAGTCCAAGTCCCAGTGTGAGACTTGAACCTGCAGTGACCTCCTGAGCCCTGCAGTGAAGGATGTATTAGCCAGTGAGTCATGTTGACTCTGGCTTGAATCTAAATGGCCTCTTCTCTCATACCAGAGAAACCACGTTCACACAGCCACGGACGTTGCTTGTATCGGATAACCCCTAATGCAAGAGTTGGGTGGTGCTTGTTGCTGTCATCCTTGCCTGGAGGAAAGGGGTGAGCAATGGGGTGGGGATGTCAAGATCCAGTTACTCCAGAAGTTACATCCTCTCTGTAATTTAGGATGCAGAAGAAATTGCCATCCAATTTGAACAGTAGAGGCTAAACTAGCCCTCTGGTTAATGAAAATGATGACTTCTGTTTCTCTGTGGGTGGCCTTTTCTTTGTAGGCAGAAAACAAGTGATTGTTGCTTGCGTTACATCTTTTTGAGAGGTCACTTTTTTACTTCCTTGTGTGCCTATCCTGTACAAAGCAAACTCATCTTCCAGATTTTGACATGCCACCATGAAGGTGCCTTCGGGTCTTCCAGATCACCTCCTACTGTGGGCTAGCTAACAGAGTTGGTAGCCACTCTTAGCTCACATTCTCCGTGCTCCTTACAGAGACACCAGCCACTTAGGTTCTCCACATCCCCTCTGAAGGTATTGGCTGAGTGAACCTGGAGCAAAGTGTGAACAGACAGTCAGCCAACCCTTCACGGAAATCCTAGGGAGTAAGAGTAGGAGTTTATGACCAAATCAGCTGGTGACACTCCTGGACCACAGCTTGGGGGCAGCAGCTTTCAGATGAGAAGCAAGACCAAGTGAGCCTCCATAGATGCTGTGAGAGGGTTTGTGACTCACTGAGCAAAAGAAGGGATGGTTATCTCCTGGCAGGGTGCCAACTTGACATTGTATAGAAAGGATTTTACCCACTACTGAAAAGCAGCCTACTCGCAGCTGGATGGAGCAGCTCTTCATCAGGACGCTGAACGACACTTCACTCGAGGTACTGAGGTGGTTGAGAGTTTAGTGCAAGATAACACTCCCTGTCTGGGAAGGGTGTTCTGTATCCAATTGTAAGTACAGGCTGATGAACTCCAGTTACTCATGTTGATATTTGCCAGGACACTGACCATTTGAAACAGAGGTTATCCTCTGCCTTATTCTCTCTATCTGCCTGATAACCAGCAGGATATTTGTGCTAGAATATTTTGCTTTTGCCTGCCTGCCTGTCTTTCTTTTGCAGCTGAACAAAGAGAGCATTGTTTTCAGGATATCAACACTGATTTCACTTTGATGGGCTTAAATTACCAGCTGTATATCAAGGAAAATATATCTCAGCCAGACCAGCACCTCCTTTCTCAGCTCCTGCATCCACCCACCTCCTACCCCCCAGAAATATGTCAGTATCGACTCACAAGCCCTCCTGCAATTCTGAACCCTGACTGATGCTGTCTGTTACCTATTGACATCCCTAATGGTCTGCAAGGAAATGCAAATTGGCATTGATAGGAAACTTGAGAAAGCAACAGAGAGATTTACTGGTCAGGAAAACACTAGTTTTTCCTTTCCTTATTCATATTGTGGTTCACTGGGCTGTCATGTAATGCAAATAACATTCATGGCATTAGCCTGTACTTAAAATAAATGCTTCCTGTGGTTCTCACATATCTCCATTTCAACATATAGCACCTGAAAGAAAAAAAAAAAAAAGGAAGGAAAAAAGTTGTTCATTGCCTCCTGTACACTACTGATGCACATGTTTGTCCTGCAGACATGAGTGCGTGGGCTGCACAGCTGTAATTCTGGTTTCTGTGTACTGTGCCTTTAAATATGAGTAGGCAGCCTGCCTGTAGGGCTGGGAGGGTGCAAATCTGGAAAGGTATTTAAGAGAAAGGAGAGAGAGGTACCTTTTGCAGTGTCATTCCTGTAGGAAAGCACAAGACAGAACAAATTCAATGGGAAACAAGTCCTCCATCCTGAAACCAAGGCTCAGTGTTTACCCAGAGCGAGGAGAATAATCAGATAAACTTCTCCAGCCAGGGCTGTTCTTTCTCTGAGGAAACCTCTGCTTCAAGAACTGGCTCTGCTGAACAGCCAGTTGGATGACCCTGCCTAAGGCTGGCTGTTTCCGCAGCCAGCAGCCCCATGGTGGAGTAGTGCTACTAAGGCCACGCACTGATCCTTCTGAGAACGACCACTGACAGCCCAGCTGGTGGGTCTCCAGTGCACACTGCAGCCACGTTCTCCATGCTGACCTGAAGGGAGCACCAGTCGGGACAGTGCTGCATTGCCGCTCCCCTGCCACACACCCCCACCTGCCTTGTGTTTGGCAATTTCTTCATCCCATCGGTGCCGGGGAGTCTCCTGCAGATGTTCGGAGACAACAGTCTCTAAGGAGGTTAGGTCTACACCACAGGGTGAAGAGTGGTTTCAGAATAGAATGGAGCACCCTATAGCTTATACCTTCATCACACTGTTGGCTGTAGCTCAAGCTTAAAATGTCTGTGCTTTGGTTTAGGACGGGCTAAACTTGGAATAATTCTTGATGGGATGGACCGTAGCCTAAGGCATCATCTACAATTCCCATTTGTGCAGTCTTATGTGGACAAGAGCTCAGACCCGTTTTAAGGCAACAAACAAATTCCTTCCCTGGCAGCCAACCTATGTCCATGCCCACGCGGATGGCCTTGGGCCCATGCAAACATACCGCAGTGGTTCCATAGACACTGCTGTGTAGCAGTTGCACTCAGTTCCTCTTACTTCATATGATTTCCAAGCTCTACATACCCATGCTAGTATTTTCCTTTTTCTTTTTCTTTCCAAATGGAGAAGGACTGGTCCAGAATCCAGCAGCAAGCCAACACCAGGACTAAGAGAGCAACCCAGCCCTTCTGACTCCAATGCTGCAGGCTTTGTCTGGTAGACAGAAGTGCTGGTCTTGTTTGAATAATGACATTATCTCTGATAGTCAAAGCCCAAAAGTGAGTCATTTTGTTCCATCATCCCCTCCATGAGTCTCAATGGAATGCTGCATGTCTCCAGGTGACTGGAGAAGTTGCCTATAACGTGGGACATTTTTCATTGAATTTTTTGGAGTTTGGGGGGAATTTTTTTTGAGGTCATGGTTAAAAAAAAACCCAAATAATCTGTCAGATCATTTGGGGCAGGAGGTGGACTACAAATATCTCACTGTTTCCTGTTTTTTTGTTGCATGCATACATGGTCATTTTGAAGAATCATTAGCAAAAAGGGTAGAGCATATAGGTCAGATGAAAACTACTTAGAAATGGATTGCTGTGGTGCTGTGCTCTACATAAACCAGGAATGACATCAAGAGGCTGGTCACATTCATTCTATAACATTTGGACTTATATGTGGAATCAGTGTTCATACAGAGGTCAGTGAGGTACAGAAGATGCTAGCTGGTCTGGCTAGTCAAAAAAATGGTTTATTAATATGGTTTAGGCATATCCACAGAAGAAGACACAGCTGTGCTATATTGTTTAGTTGACTCAGTCAAAGAAGTAGCCACAGTGTAAATCTCTCTGCTCCTTTCATCTCACACAGAGGGAATAAGTTGTGTGTTTATCAACAGGAGACTGAAACCATGAGTCAGCATTCAGCAAACACTTCCAGTTCTGTACAGATGGTTACTTTACCACTTGGCAGTTTTAGATGACCTGCATGGAGCCACAGAAATGCCAAAGGATTTTATCCTGGAGCTCAAGGCTCCAGGAACAGTGTTGGACATAAGCTTTTAGCATCCCTTACCTACCAATAGGATGGTTGTCATGCATATAGCAGCATTTTATAGCCTGTCCACTTCAGGTGAACCTGTTATGCCATTGAGACAGAAAGAGATAGTGTGTCTCTGCTGCGTTCCTCAGCGGGCTCCAGAGATGCCCTTAAGCAGGTGAATTCATGTTAGCATCTCTTCCTACAGGACAACTGTCTCAGCCATTGCAGGGAACACAAATACAGATGTGATTTAGGCTATGTTAGTCAATGGTTGTGACTTTGCAGAAGCTGCACCGTGATGGCTCCAAAACAGTTTGAGGGTGAAAGGCTTAGAGATTTTTCTCTCTACCTTGCAGTTACTAGATCACATATGGAGACAGAACTGAGTCTCATCACTATATTTTCATGGCTTTAGGACTCTGATTTCTATTTGTTTGTGTACATAAACAGAGAACCATACTTGGGATGGTCTCTCGGCAGAGCTGAATACCATATATCCACTTCATGACTTATGGACGGGTAAGGGTTTTTACACTGGTCTTCTGTAGCTGGCAGTCATCTGTAGGTTCTCCAACATTTCTGGAGAAGTAGGTGCCTACCTTTGTTTCCCTGCTGAGAGGCTCAAAGGCCAGCACATTTCAGAAGTGATAGAGCTCCATCCAATTTTTTTGTCATTAATTCCTTCTCTTCACCCAAATTTCCCAGCTGCCTTGTTTATTTCTTGAAAGCCATCCCAGAACCCCCTCTGGTTCAACACTAGGCCTGGATCTTGCAGTAGGTCTTTCACCCCCCTGCAAAGAAATTTTGCAAAGGATTGTTATTTTATGCACTTCAAAGAAGTCAGATCAACACCTCTGTAGGTGCGTGGAGTCTAGTTTTCCTTGTGCCGAGAGGAAGAAGAAATCACATTGAAAATTCTGTGTTATATGGCACGTGCTCTGGAAGTGAATGCTGCTTATAAAAGCAGTCACAAAGAGTTGCACCAATGGTTTTTCAAATGCCTGAAAAGACATTTGCCAGACTATAGTGCATGATGGATTAGGAAGAGAGAAAAGAGAGAAATGACACATTAGTTTCACTTGTTTTCACAGACAAGAAGCTTGTGTATGAGACAATTTGCCCCCAGGATAAATCCTAGAAAGAGGGAAAGGACCTAGACATCCTTTTTGCTAGTCCGCTGTCAAATTCATGGAGACAATCCAAGAACACGGCACCATCAGACTTGTCATGACTCTGTAATGGCAGATGCTTCTTGCATGTCAAGCGCTTGGTCTCTCATGTGGGGTTGCACCTTCAGTTGACCTTTCTTGGTGGGATTGCGAAGAGAGAGGGTAATGGGGTTTGGAGGGTTTTACTTCAGAATCTGCCAAACTAAATCCAGTTCATACCTAGAGGTGCTGAAAGTGGTTAGCATCTGAGGGCTGCTCAGCATATCACTGATCTCTGGTCCCCTTCCTTTGAGATGAGTGTCCAAAGAACCACCTTTGTTGCTGGCACCAATTTGGGTCTTTTCTGCTAGTGTTAGGCCTGGTCTGCATGACCTGTTGTGCCAGTAAAAGCTGCCTTCTGTCAGCACAGCCTGTGTCCACACCTAATGCTGAGGCTTGGGAGGGACTAAAATTTTGTCTTTCTCTTAAGTACCATCCAAAAAAACCTCTCCTGGCACCATGTGCAGATGGAGGATGCTGCCTTTCCCCTGCCAGTCCAAACAGTGCTGGAGCAAGTTTTCTAGAATCCCATTGGGTCCCAAACATTTTCAAGGTCTGATCACATCTTTAAATATCACTGCTTGGAGCAAATGGAAGCCTAACCACAAAGCTCCCATCAACACAGAGCTTGATCCCAGGTCCTGCTATGCATTAACATGTTCCTCTGCTTCCTCAGCAAGGGAAGTATTTAGCACGATGCAAAGGGCAGCCTGGGTCCCAAGTAAAATGTTTGTGTCATGGACAGAGTCCTACAGACCTGGCATGCCCCATTGTGAGTGTAGAAATAAGTGCTTTCAAAGGGACTGGGGCTGATCAGGTGATGGAGACAGAACTCCAGGCCAGGGCTGAGTAGGTGGAAAGTGGGGACTGCTAACGACCATATGCTGTCAGCCCGTTGAAGAAAGACAAGCGTTCTCTCTTTAACACTCTTGTTAACCTTTTGCCAGAGGCACTCACTGACACTGAAATTCAGGAACTATTTGCAAGCCTTCAGAAACACCTTGTGCAAAATTAATCCCCTGTCGAGTTTACAGAAGGCAATTGTTCTAGCTGCTTGTGGAACCTCATAGTCCTGTCTGTGCTAGATGCTTAGGAAAAAATATAGTCACGGGATGGTCCTTTATTACTTCATTCCTCCCCCCTGCGCAGTGAAAAACTTACAGGTGGATGAGGGAAAGAACAGTCTGCCAAAGCTTCTGGTGTGGGTTTCCCACATCACTGGGAAATGTGCAAAGGGGAGAATGGAAACCCACTTCTCAAGACACTGAAAACGTGACTGAGCAATGTACAAGAGTGGTTATTTAGGAATAAGCTTCCATTGGGGTGATATGGCTTAACATAAGCTTTGGCGGTGATATGTCTTAACATGAGCTTTGGATTTCATCAAATGTTTTTCCCCTTTAAGGGATGATGTATAAATAAGCAAGGCTGAAACTCATTTACCACCAGATGTCCAAGGCCAGCTCTAACACAAAAGGGCAGTTTAGCAAATTAGAGCTGGGCTCTGAGTAAGATGTCCTAGAGGCTCCAGAATGTGGGTATTGACCCATCTTGATAGGACCAGCCTTTCCTCTTAGAACTTTTCAACATCCTGATGCAATCCTAAAAGTCCAGTTAAGGAAAGGAATATTTCTTTAAAATATAACAATGCTTCCCTCTGTCTATAACATTGAAAGAGGTTTCCCCTTCTTGAAGACTTGCCACATCAGAGGATGGGAACTTGTGTATGTATAGTTAGGCTAGCAAATCCTTTTAGCAGTCTTTTGTATTTCCAAGGGGTTTGTGGGTAGTAGCGGATAGTTTGTCTATTTTTTTCACTTTCCTCTTATTTTGAATGTTTGTTAATTTTCTTTACTACTTTTGCCCCATTTTGCATGTGTAAGTTGTACACAGGAAGGCAAAAATTGGAAGAAAAAAGGCGGGTGAAATGTTCAGTTTCTGGGTAAAGGATCAATTTGTCTCACCTGTGTCATGTTTTCTCTTCTGCCTGGATCTGTCAAGAGCTTCCTCTGAGGTCTCACCATGGTACCAATCTTGCTTCAAACACACATATAGGAGGCAATTCCTTTAGTATGTGTGCATGTGTATAACCAAATGTTTAGAAAAAAAGGCCATGAAGTGAGTACCATTTCAAAAGCCCCTGTTTGTCTTGGCATCTTTCTCCTCTCCATTTTTGTTAATTATTTGACGAACTCTTGCTTGTGCCTGATGTCCTTCCAAATGAGAGGAGCCTTCAGCCAACTGTGCACCATTATTCAAACCTTCAGTTATTGCTTTGCAAAAGCCTCTTCAAAGCCCTGCCTGCTGCCCCTGTTTCTGTTTATCAAACAGCTGTGTTGAGGTTGGCTGCATTTGGTCAAGTTCAAGGAGAAGAGCTGCCAAAATTATGAGAGAGGGAGCAGGGGAGAGTAAAAATGCCTCTCACCTCACAGGGAGTGAGAAAAGGGAAAATGGCAGCCTCTGGTCCAGGATGCTATAAATAACCAGTTTGGCACTGCTGCACAAGAAACAGCTTGGCTAGCCCTCTCTTCTCTTCTCCTTCCCCACTGGGTTTATTATGTATTTAACCCTCTGCAGCATTTACCAAGAGAGGAGGCTGTGTCAGCCAGAAGTCCTCTCTCTAGGTAACCCTTTGCGCGCACCACGTAGATCTCCGCCATAACCAAAAAGGGCAATGGACCTGGTCTGGGTCAAGGCTCCTTGGCTTTCAAATGTTTACTCATGCAACAAGCTCTAAAACAGCATCACAGCAAGTGCAAAATTAAGTAGAGGCTGAAAAATCATGTGTTTTAGTCCCTTGATAATAATAAACCTACTGAGAGAACTGAGAGCAGGGCAGAAGAAAATGTCCATTTTCTACTGAAAGAAATGTGTATTGACCGAGATGATGGGCAGGCCTTATTGAAAGAGAGAATGTATTCCTTCAGGTTGTTAGATGCTGCAGGAATTGTGCAAAATCCCTGAAAGTCTTTCTCCAGAAGTGTGGACATTAGGAAGGAGCAGTAGCTCAGTTATCCAAGTAGGTGGAATGGGATTAACATTTAGAAGAATACTGGGAAAGGGCCCAGGAAAACACTTCAAGGTCTCTGGAGGTTTTGGCAAAATAAAGATTGGCCTTTGTAAAATGCTCCAATGTTTTGTCCAGTCTGCACACTGTTTTTTAGTTTTTGACAAAATGCACTCACCTCCTCCACAGTGTAAAGAATTTTAAATCAAAAGGGATTAGTGTCAAATCCAACAGTCCCTCCAAGCACAGATCAATGCCTTGTGTTTATTTGCCATTGGCACCAAGCTGGGCCAGGCAGAGAGATTAATACCCACCTGAGGCTGAGGGATAAGCCCCTAATTCAAAGTCTCTACACTCCATCCTCCAGTCTCTACCTGAGCTGTTTGTTGGGGAAGAGAGTCACAGAACATGTGAAAATATAGAGACACGGCTGGTTTGCAGAGAGCTTCCTAGGCTGAACACATTTTGTAAGAGTCCAGGAGAGAGAAAAAACTCTTTGCAGATCTTTCTAAAAGGTAAATTTTTCAAGGGGCCCCTCTGACAAAACCACTTCTTCCCTTGTTTTTTTCAAGAAACCTTTATCACAGTTCTCTTCTCCCCTCAGAACAGTTCTCTTCTATCTCTTCAAATAAGGTAGACATAATTTGGATCCTCACTGCAGGATCCAAGGCAATGCTGCCACCAGTGGCTCCATTTACTGATCTCTCTCCCTCCTTGTCAGCACTTTGGAAGGGTCTTCCCTGGGTCCCTTTGTTACAGGTCTTATTGACCTTGGCTGCCTTTTAGCAAAGTCATTGGATCATCAGTCGCACACTCTCTTTGTTACTTGATTTGGCCAGCTCTCTTGTTTTCCACCCCCTCTAGTATCCTTGTCAGTCTCCCAGATAGCGCTCTTCCCCACTCCATTTGTCTTTATTTGGAGCTTCTTGCGATACCTCTTTTCTAATCTCTTTAAAATATCTTTTTCTGTGTTATTCCGTTCTCTGCAAGACCTAAGCCACCACTGGAAATAATCATCCACTCAGCTAACACTTGCATTGATCCTAGAAAAGGTTCTGTGCAAGTGATCGTATTCATCCTGGATGTGAACACTTACCAGCAGAGAAAAATTGTCCAAAATTTAGGCACTTCCTTGGGTTCAAGGTGGAAGAGATACGCCTCAGGGAATCTTTCAATTAATACCTATGTAAAGACATATCAACTTCATATACTATTTGAATATAGCCCTAAATCCAAAATCCCAGCAGAGGTGTTTTCCTTCTCTGCCATCCTCAACAAGAACTTATCATTCATAAAACCATAAGAATGGCCAAATTAAAGATCCATGGCCCCTAAATCCATCTCTAAAGTTGGTCATAAGATGGGGTTTACCAAAAGAGTAAAAAAAAAGAGAAGCCAAATGGGGTGTCTGTGTCTTTGGATGTGCCCTTTCAGCCACCGGCAGCATAGGGACTGACGAAATAATGATCTTGATGAGCCCCCTTCAGTGGACTAAGTAGTGGGAAGCAACCAACTACCAAAAATGCTCTCAGAATAAATACTGCTCTCCTAAATTAACAATGTCCAGAGAACTTTTTCTTTTTTGCATCTTTTGGTAGTAGTTCTTGAAGATAAATTTGTTTAAAAAAATGCCTAGCTGAAAAGGTGATCATATATCTCTACCTGGGAGACTTGAAGCTGACGTATTCATCTGGTGAAGGAATGAGATATTCATGCTAGCTAAGGTGCCTGAGAGCAAGAGTGTAAATTATCACACCAAGTTTCCTATAGCTGCTGCAATAACTCATTTGCCTCAGATGCAGACATGATGAGAGCTGATCTTTTGGGGACATAACCTTACCATTCGAGCATAATATCTAAAGGACACTCTTTCTCGAGTAAGCCATTTTATGTTTAGAAGTTTTTCATATCCCTAGTTTGGCCTAGCTGGAGTCAAGACGACTGCTAAACTCAGTAACTTGGCATTGAAATTTTCCCCAGAGCAGAAAATCAGAAGGCAGCCACGCAAGGGGCAGGTTTTGTACAGTGACTCGCCAGAGCATCCATTCTTTTCCTTTTGGGATATTCCCTCAGTTTCTGGTTTCATTGGGAGCTTTCAGTAGCAAAGCAGACTGCCTTATTTCAGATGTTTGTGGAATTGAACAGCAGAGAGAAAAATGCCAGGGCTCAGACCTTTTGCTTGAGAAATGTGAAACTTCCTTTTGATATATTTCCCCTCAAAACGTGGTATTTATTTAACAGGCTCCCTGACTGACTCTGGAAACCTGCTATTTTGACTCAAGAATTTTTCTCAGTGAGTTATATTAGATAAATATAACCAAAGTGTGTGATTATGCTGGGTCGATTAACTCCTGATGTTAAAACAGAACCATTCCTTTGGCTCTGTTCTCACCAGCAATTTGTCACTGGTTTATGTTTTTAAAAAAAACCCTCCCTATGACTGACTGATGGAAACTTTAAAAAGCCATTAAATCTTGCCTCTGTAGTTAATTGTTCCTGATGTTGCGTATTGCACCTACTCACAATCATGTTTTTTTCCTCTGCAGACAAGGTGCTCTCTGCAAGACCTGGAATTAGCACCGCACTGCACTTTATTTAGTGCTTTTCCTGCAGTGGTAGAACATGTTTTGCAAATCTCAAATTCAATCCATTTTACTTTGCTGGAAGAGAGAGTCTGAGCTAAATCCTGCAAAGTGCTGACGATCCTCAGCTCCTGCTGTCGGCAGGAGATCCCAGAGGAAGAGTGCATGTGTGAATCATGCCTTTCCCTATATTTCATGAGTTCTAAATGGTGATATTTAAGCCCTGTTTCAGACATCTTATATCACATTCCTGTCTTGTTTGCCCTTCTGTGAGATTAAAAAAGTATTTCTGTCTCTCTTTTCCCTTTTGTTTCCCCAGCATGTCGAGTAAGACAACTTCTCTTGCACAATGGATGGTTTCTTACTGTGAATACATCCTAGTGCTACAGTGGGATAGTCTTCATACGGCGTCCTGGTTATCCCAAGTTGTTTACAAGCACTGATAAGTACCACTACTGCCAAAACCCTGTAAAAGTGACAAATACCACCACACCCAAACTGTTATATTTCATATTCGGAGAAGAAAAATGCAATTTTGTTCCATTTTATCTTTTTTCTTTTTGAAAAAACTATAGAGCTAAGTTATTTGCAACAATGAAAACCTACTCAGGGCTAGGAAAGGTGGGAAATCCCTTTGATTCAGTATTGCAGCAACCAGAAAATTCCAAGGAACAGTAAAAGGGACTTAATAATCTCCCTGCCTCTGTTTATTTCCAATCATTAATTGGCTCCAATCCCTGCACTTTTGGCTTGATGATAAAAGTACACCTAAGCAAGAATTAATTTTATTTAAGGAAGGTTCCTGGAAAACGAGCAGAACGTGGGTTGACTGTTGGAGGTTTGCCAGGCATGAGGCAACGAACCTGCAGTGTTTGTAGGCATTTTATTCTACAAAGAAACTAACTCAAAATATTTGTATTGGGGAATAGAGGAGTGACAGCAGTAACACAAGATTGTGCCCAAAGCCAAAAGAATTAGATGGACTTGGGTAAACAGATCTTGGAGAAACCAATTGCTCCCATAAATTCCGTAACGTTCTCACAGGCCATGGGGTCCCAGCAGTAGACAGCAACCAGCTTTTGTGGAAAAGTTAAGGGTCTTTGCAGACAGTGTCACTTTTTGACACTGGCTGATGGAGACAGAGAAAGTAGATTGAGGCACAAGGGAGTGAGAAAGAATAATACTCTGTCTCAGTCCCTTGACCTCAGAGATTTCCATGTAGTTAAACCAGGAACATGGTTCCCAGGGATTTTGGGAAATGAATGGTTGTCAAAACAAATACCACCCCCATGACACCCTCCCTCCTCATTGTAAACAGTCTATAATCGCTTCATAATAGGCTGCACCGATGGGAAATGGTGATTAATACTGTTTACCACTAAGAAACTCCTGTTGCCTTTTTACCAAGGAGCCATTAGAGACAGGTTGCACTATGGATATAGGGCTACCTTCCTTTGAAATCACAACTCAGGGGCAACTGCCCTCAGTTATTGCTCTATGACGGGATTAAGATGAATGAAATGAGGAAGAGGTCGTCTCCTGCTCTCTGTGGCCCTTCCCTGCATAGCTCCACAAGCTCCTTAGAGATTAGTAAGCATTTATGGCCTCATTTGAAGGAACAGAGGCACAGGGCAGATATAGCTGTTTCATTTGTTCAGTGCTCACCAGTGAAGAACCCATCTCTTCTGGTGTCCATTGAAAACATTGACAGAGAACACTTCTTAAACTGACATTCTAAGCTGGGTAGCTGGGACTAAAATCCACTTCTTTGGTAAAACATTTGAGTTAAAGAATGTAATGTATTAAAGGAGGTTTTTTCTTGTAATTTTTTTCTGGTGGGATTAAGTCCAGATTAACCAGGCAATTTAGAGACTGTGACAAGAGCCTTCTGAAACAGTCTCAGTACCCTGAATAGATAGAAGGCAAATTTGCTCAAAGATCCCTTATGGTGCCCATGCTCCTCCAGGAATCCAAACTCCTATTTCTATGTGTCATATCGGTACTTATGAAACACTCCCAAACTGGGCCGTTTGCTCTGGCTCGTTTTCCCAAATCAGTAGGATTCCGGCTGAGCTCATGGAGAGAACCAAACAAATATGTTGTTGGAAATATCACCGCAGACTCAAACTGGTTTCCAGTCTGAGGCAGGAATCAGGAGCCCAAGTCTTGATTTTTGCCCAAGTAAATGTGAAGCCAATGGAAGGTATCCATCTGCCGGGGTGCAAGTTGTAGTTGCCTGCTCAGTGAAACTCCTGTGAGTGTATCTTGCAAGCATGCTGAAATGTCTTTAAAGCTTTCAGTGGCCATTAAAACTCGCAGGGTCTTACTTCCTGCATAACACAAACCACAAAATTTCATTGGGAAATCCCCTCTTCAGACCAATAACTTCTGGCTGAGAATGAATAAATCTCATGATGGCAGCATTTCACCCCTGCAGCAATGCATCTTAGTGAAAATGGCTCACAGGATATAATGTGCCACCTCCACTTTCTCTCTCTTTGCTTTCTTTTCTCTTTTTTCTTTGTGTGTGTGTGTGTGTGTGTGTACCAAAAATGGTTATTTTCCTCACACCTTCCATAGCACTTTTCTTAAATGATGCAATCAACCTGAGCCACAATGAGGAACCAGTGGTGTGCAACTTGATGAAATATACACAAGATCAAAGCTGAGATGGTTCCGAGCCAGGGAGTGGGAATGTGGGTCTGAACTTTCCCAGAGTCTGAAGGAGCTGGTTCAGCCCATTGTGAAAGCCCTGGGTAGATTCCAGGTGCACATTTTCCTAAAATGTGGAGGTATTTAGATCATTATCTTTCATTTGAGCTTATTACAATGAATCAGCCTCTCTGTTCACTACCTTTATAACTGGCTTGATGATTTTATTATTTATTTTTCTTTAAGGAACTTTTATGGCAGTATGGTATTTGCTTGAATGTGAACAGGAACATCATGTTTAAAGATTGATGATGCATAACACAAGGTGAAAAGGCGTTCATAACCTTACGTGGGATCTTACTCCTTTCTTGCAGTTCCAAACAGCACAGCAGTGTCTGCCCAGCAGATAGCGTTTCTTCCAGCAGCTGCTGCGAGACAGTGAATTCCTAAGGGGCAGTAAGTGCAGTACTGGCCAAATGCACCTCTGTGAATAACAACCCCTACCCATTTATTAATGCATTATGTAATTAACATTGAGAATAACAATGTGGGTGTTAAACCTAACACTCTCCAGGGTAAGTTCTTCTTTTCATGGATTTATAGCTTTGTCAATTTTTAATCATTTGGGCTGAAACTTTCCATGTTCATGCTCTGCCTCAGGCTGGCTTTTCTTCGGCATTTTTTTTTTTTTTTTGCAGAGTGTTTTTTTGGTAATTAATGTTTTAACAGTCTGGCCATTTCTGAAAAAGAGATGGAGGAAAATAAATTACTCTTCTAAACCAGCCATTTTTTCCCTAACTGTTTTTCTTGAAACAGTCTGAAATCTGAGTGCTTTCAGGGGGAAACATGAGAGGGAATGAACTGGGGAAGAAGAAGGTGCTATTATGTTGGGGTTAAACCCCTGGAAATGACAATGTGCATGTGATCCTTAGAACTTGTAAGAGTTGAATGTAGTCCAGCCACGAAAGTCTCTGCACATTGTGTCTGAAAAGTGCCAGTCTGTACTATCAACCTTTTTACATGGCAGGCAGATGAGTTGAAATCCTGAATAAAAGGGCATAACTGAAAAAAAACCCAGTAATATAGATGGTCACAATGTTTGTTCTTTGAGTTACAGAAAAGTGCAGTGAGCTGCCAACCTCATGGAAGGTCATGGTTATTAGTCTCAACTCATTTTTTCAGTTTTCCATTTAAGTCATCCCTATATCACTGCCTGAGGAGACAGATAGGTACCATTTATACATTTTAAAAATAAGTTTGTGGAAAGATTTTATAAGAGATATATACAGAGCAAAGACCCCTTTTATGACAATCTGACTTTTAGAAAGATTACACACTAAATCTAAGTGATTGATAGTGTTGAGTGTACTGGCTTAGGCCACATTTCCTCCCAGAATCAGGAAGAGGAGCCAGGATTTTGAATATCCGTATATTTTTGCTGGCTAGCAGAGACATAAATGTATCACATCTCCCTTTAACCATCTGTTCCTGTACAGTAACAACATACTACCTCTGCCAATTGCTCCTTCGGTTCACACGGCAGATAGCAATGTGCATTCAAAGGTAGTGGGCTCTGACTGATGCACGAGGTTCATGCCCTCCCTTGCCCCTTTCCTTCACTAGCATGCCATACCCAGAGTAATTAAAGACCCAAGACTACTGCAGAGTTCACTCTAGCTTGTTGAGTCTGCCAGGCAGTACGGAGGAAGAGTCTCTGAATGTGCTCTCACATCCGTCCTTGATTAGTTCCTCAGCATATTATCCATGGGTTCCTCTCTTTCAAGTTATTGGTTACCCACAGCCACTGCCTGAAAACCATGAGGAAGCCACTCCCAGTACAGGCTTGTTCCCTCCAGTGCATTTTCTCATAGGAAGACACAAGAGAAGAGAGGGAAGGAGATAATCCAGACTACTTCAAGAGCACTTTTCTGAAGCACATGTTATTTTAAAAACATCTCTTCCCTTGAAATTCTTCAAATCTTACTCTCTGTGCAGAGTTTGAAGACTGGGGCTAGGAATAATGACAGTTGACTCTTCCCATGCTTTTCTGTCGCACTCCCTGGTTGGTAGAGCTGGAAACCTGATGAGAGACCTTGTCCTTCTGCAGATCTCCAGTGACAAATTTGGAGATATGGTGAACATTCAAGGTGTTTGCTCCCCCCATGAACTTCAGGACCTCTCTTTGTTTCTGCCTGAATCAAGGCCTCTTACCAACCAGGATGCTGTAGTCTCCAACTGGCAGGTTCTGCTCTCCAAATTCTGCTGTGAGCAAAACAGGTGCAGCTTTTTTTTTTTTTTTCCAAATTGATTACCCCAATTATTCACTTTATTATATGAAACCTAAGGAAAAGATGAAGTGCACTAATTCCTGGCCACCTGCCAGTTGCAGCTCCATCATTAGAAATTACGAATTGATGCTGGTTGTTTTGTGCCATTCCTTGGGATGATTTATGTCTTTATGTAGCCAGTGCTGATGGAATAAATTAAACTGGGCATGAAAAAGGAATAAAGATTTACTCAGCACTTGAAAGCCTGGCTTCAATGCCTCATGGAAGAGTGTGGCAAATATTCCGTAGACATGCAAATATACCACATATCCCTAACAAAGAAAGCCTGGGTAACTTGCCCTAAAAGCTGTGATGTTTCACCCCAATGCCCTCTCATCCCCAGAAAAGTCCACTAAACTGCTGTGAAAAAAACACTGCATTTTCCCAGTGCAGAAAAAAAGCATACTGGGCTTCACAGTGACCATCAGATTTTAGAAATGGACCTGAAATGAGACCCAGCCTCAGTCCCATCCTTCTTTCAAGCTGAAGTCTGTTGCCCCTGCCAGAGAGATTGCTTCCTTGAAAAGGAGAAATTGGTTTTGAATGCTCCATATTTTGCTTCCTCAGGAGAAATGTGTTTGGTTGAAATCTAAACTGGAAGTTTTCAGGTCCTTAGGGCCATTACGACTGGAGCACAATAGACTACAGAAGTACAGAGACTCTCGAAGAGGAGCGTACAGGCAGCACGTGGTGCTGGAAAAGCTTGCTATGTCTCTCCATGCAGACTCTCTGGCAGATAGTCACCTGGACTGCACAGTGCTTGCGCCATGCAGAGTTTTTCAGTAAACGTATTGGCACTCTGATATTATTTTAATTTTCATTTTGAACAAGGGACTGCCCAAGGAAAGAGACTAGACTTAAACAGATCATCTTTCCTCCAAGCTTGCCACCAGCAGGAGCTGAAGTTGGTTTTCATTCGTGTCTTTTTGGCAAGCTAGCTCTGTGACTTATCCCAGATTAAGTGTTCAGAGCTATGACAGAAATTTAGTCATTCTGTTTGTACTGCTTAGACCGCATTGGTCACCCTTGCCCAGGCCTTCCTCAGGAGAAAAAAAAGGACACTGATTTTGCAAAACTGTCAACATTCCAAAAAAGTCACCAGACAGATCAGGGAAAGGAAGGGAGTTAATACTCATGTCTTGCCCAAAATATAAATCACCTAAAGGTATGGGAGTTTTTTTCTGCATTTTATGTTAAGGGTCCATTCAGAAGCCTTGGACCTATGTAAGACTTGAACCTGAAAGACGCTGCCTCATGCAAGAATTTTGCTATTTGAGACTTATTGTTGCAAATGCATTTCTTTGTCAATGATTCATAGCAAGTTGTTTCTTGGATGACTTGTATTTCAATTTTTGCTTTCAAATGTACATATTGTGTGAGTCCAGCTGTGAAGTCATTCAAATAAATAGTCCTTTCCCCTTGTCTGTTCACGGGCAATTTGTTGCTAGGATTTATCCATTCTGATTGGGCAGCTTGGACACATGGTTCATTTTAAATTCACTCTTCATAAGTGTTCTCTCTAAATTCACTTGTTTCTAGCATGAAATGGGTTTCATCCTTTCACCGTATAAGAGAATGCCAAAACTTGTGGGATTGGATAAGCACAGGACTGAATGCAAAGTCATTTGCTGGAATGTTTAATGAGGAGGGAACAGAAAGGGAGTGAGTCAACGTGAAATTGCTGATTAATCCAAAAGTGTATGCACAAAAGTCCATGTGTATGACTCATCCAAGGGAGAGAGGCCCCAGATAAATCCAACTTGCTCACTGTAAAGTGAAAATTAGGAGGACTCTTTTGGAAAATAATCTCACAATCATCTTTCTCTTGATGTGTCTGGAGCAATCTGACTCCTGCCATCTGCTGAGGCTTTGTGGGAAATGTTGGAAACTCCCTTACACTACGTAATTTTACAACCTTCCTGCTCATATAGCTACTCCTTTGGTATGTCAAAAGAATGTAATCTGCAGAGTGCTTAAAGACCAGGACATGCCAATGCCAGATCATCCACTCACTGTCCTTGCTGAAGAAATGATAGGGACAAAGCAACATGAGACAGACTTTAGTCTGGATAACAAGTTTTTCATACTCTGTTGAAGACCACAGGAACATTAGAAATAGCAGCAGATGCCATAGCATGGCCACACTAGAAACTGTTGGCTTACAGTACTGAAAGAAACTTGTCATTTACAAACTTGCCCATGAGTAATAAAAGAGAAATGTACTGGAAGAAGATATAGAGACATAGATAATACCTAGACTCTGTTTTCAGGCACATTTAAGTAGCACAGGTGCCCACCACAATACTGAAAATTATCTGAATCACCTAATAATTTCTTAGAACAACCTTTAGAGTATCTGAGGAGGAAGAGAGTAGCTGGTCTTGCTAGCTCCTTGACTGCTCAGTAAGTTTGGAAGTTTTCATCCAAATAGGCATTTCTCAGCCTTCTGCTGTCAGCCACCTTACAACTCAAGAAATGGCATCACTGGAGAGTGACATCAAAGTTATGGGGACAGAGGAAGGAAGAAGTGAGGGACAGGACATGACATAAACAAGGAGAAAGCCATCTGTTTTTTAAACTTCAGAATCTGCACTTGGCACAATTTCTATGTGTTGTCTAAGGACTGTAACATGTCTATTGACTGGCAGTTGAAACAGCTCAAACTACTTGCATGGAAAGGTCAAGTTTGAGGAAGGAGTCCTGTGGTCACAATATCTCGAAGTCTTCTCCTCCTCCCTCTCCTCCAACAACATCTCAAATGGAAATTTTCACCAGATCTGGAGATGTCACTCTCCAGTGATGCCATTTCTTCAGTTGTAAGGTGGTTGCACATATTATAGGAGGTAAAGGACTAATAAATACTTACTTTTTGGACAGGAGAGGCTCTCAGGCTCTATTTTCAACCAAAGAACTATAAAATGTGGTGCAAAATTTGGGATACAGGAACACGGTCTTGCTTACACAAGAAGCAAATACTAAATGTGATCAGGAGCTGAAGTGTCCATAACAGAACCTTTCTCAGAAAGTCAACTTATTGACCATAATGGAGCCATCCACTGGTAATAACGCAGTGTTCATTCCAAGGCTGTATAAGCGAAATCTTCACATCTCAGTTCCTCAGCATGAGCAAAATTTGTATTTATATCAGATGAACTGATTCCTCATTTGTGTCTGTCTTTTCTTCACCAAAGTCCTCAGTGAACTCTCAGAACTGCAATTACTCTGAGTGTTTGAATGGAAGATTTACATGGAGGCTTAATCTCCTGTTATGGCAGAATATAGAAAAATCTAGTCCAGTCAGTTAGTCATCTTAGAACAAATTGAAGGAATGCATAGCATATACAGCAAAGGGCAGGTTTTGATATTTGTCCGAAGGATAAGCCTCACAACACTACTAAGTGTCACTTTTCCTGTAATTTGCTCAGTTTTGACGTTATTCCATTTTTCCTTCAGCCATCCTTGAGCTGACATTAACAGGATGCACTCCATTAACCCCAATGAAGTCAAGGCCTTCAAAGCTCTCAGTCTGACAGTATTTTACTTTACTCTGGGGTGTAAATCAGCTTTAATGCCAGGACTGCAGGCACTGTAATCTAAGCCTGGAAAAGTTAAAAGAGTGTTGCAATGCATGTAAAATCTATATGAAATAGAAGGATGCTTTTTTTCCCCTGAAGGAAATAAAATGCTTTATTGGTTAAGGACTCTGATGTTCCCTTGGACAGGCAAAGTTTTTTCCTTTTTTTTTAGAGGGGAAAAAAAGACTACAAATTACTTCTGCTAGGAAATACCAGCCAATAATTGGTAGATGTAATTCTGCAAAGTGTTAGCGGTGAAACCCTCCTGCAAGAAGCATAGAGCCAGTTTTGAGGCCAATTTCTTCTGGGTAACCCAACCAAATCCCACAGCACAATGCCGCAAAACATCCAGCCCATCTCCTAACTCCTGCCTCAGAGGCTGGCTTTCATAGGAAAGTGTTTTACTTCTCACACCCACCTCAGAAACTCAGCTCCTGCCACTAAATAGCCAAAATGGTTTTGAGATATTCCGTTAAGGCCCAAAGCCACTGACCTCAGTGCTACTGAATTTCAGGCAAGATGTCCCTTCTGCTTTCACTTCTCCCAAGCAGCCTGAGGTCAGAGGCTGTAAAACAGAGAAAAAGCCCAGACCCTTGCAGAAGGGAGGTCTTGACTTTGATAAGAAGGGAAATATCTGTATTCAACTGGGCGTTAATTTTTATATCTGGCACCAAAGGATATTTGGATTCTCTTCTTCTCTTTTAAAGACTCTATTTGTCCACTGAAGGGGAAAAAAAGAGAGAATGAGTGACTTGGAACATCATCACTAGAAGGTGGAAAGAAGTGGTGTCCAGCCCTTTTTTTAGAATGGCCTGTTCTGAAGAAATGCTGCAAAGGATTGGCTTTGATACTTCAATCTCTGAGGGAGGAAGCCAAATTAGCATCAGAAAGTAAGATGTGTGGGTTTCTTCAAGTACAATTGATGGGTTTAATGTTAACATTATGAGAGTCATGCCAGAGATTTTCACTGCCACAGAAACCCAACAGTGGGGATAGGTGAGAGACCCAGGAAAATGGCACTGAAAATATGAACTGGAGTCCAGATGGCTCTCCCGAAAGAGAGGCTGAGAAATCTTCTTGGCAAAAAACAATCCCTGTCTTTGCTGCCTCTTTACAAACAGGGCTACAGTTGAAAATTAATGCAATTAGCTGGATGACCTAGAAAAAGGCAGAGAGAGTCTCTTTTCAGAGCGTTTCTTGTGGTTGAACCAAAGTCCCATTCATGAGAAGAATCCAGCAAGAATTTCACAGCTTACTGAAAAGTGGTTCAATGCAAGCTGGCTGAATTGAATGCAATGTTTCACATTAGTCCTGTGCTCAATGGGAGCCAATCGTATTTCCACCCAAGGACTCCAGGGAGTCCTCAGCATAACGACGTAGTGAACCTTGATTGGGTTCCTAAGGGATGGGTAACTACATAATACAAAGTATCATTCAAAATGTTGAATATCTTAAAATCTGTGTCATGAATGTTAATGTTACACTATGACAGAAGAGCTTTCTACTACCTGTGGTCACACAGAGCAGAACACACAGTTCAACTAGGTGTTTCCAGTGATGACAGCACTCACAGGGTTAACACACCAGTCATCCCAGAGTTATTTGTAGCCCTAATTTGTTTCCCTCTTTTAAGAACTTTTCTTTCTCTCCCACAGTTGGACATAAAAAGCCCAGCGTCTAGAGCCCGATCTCTGCTGCCCAGAAAAAAACCTAGTTCCTTGCCGTCATTTCTCTTCATGGCCCTATCCACTTGTGCTGTTTCCCCCAACCAGGAAGGCACACAAATGACACATAAGGGATCCTACCGTAATAAGAAGCCATGAATCTCCTATCCCTGAAGAGCTTTACAGGCATTTTCCCTTCTCCAGGGAGTCAAAACGCAACATCTCCAAATGCGCTTACCCTCTGCCAGCCTAGGTCCTGGGAACTTGAGTTTATTCCCAAACTCAGATGTTCCAGTTGACAACATTAAGCAGTGGCTGCCAAGCTAACAGGCCAGTGAGTGAATGAGTTTTATTAAAAATAAATAATAATTTTTGAGCAAAGCTGAGTGAACTTTATCTTCACCTTTGAAATAGAATGGATATTAAATCTCTGGGTTAGACTTCACTCTTTATGTGTTGGCCTTTCCAAAATTGACATAAATCACCGCTCCACTTTAATTTCCTTGATGCTTTTTGACTTTTCTCTCCTAACTGGTATGGAAGAGAAAACTTTTTTGCTTTTACATAAACTCTAGGGAATTGTTTTTAAGCTTGAGTACAGTAATACAGGCAGGTTTCTATGATGCATGCTTCAAATAGGCATTCATGTCCATATTTAAGTGCCTACAAAAGTTGGCCTCACACACAAAGATACAACATTTACTGATAGATGTGCCAATTGTGCTTGATATGAATCTAGGAATCAAGCTGCAAGCATTTTGTTTTGAACCTCTGGGACAAAACGTAAAGAGCTGATATCTAGGTGTAAATGAAGCCTGTTTCCATTCAAGTCTTTTTTTAGTACTTCTTTTTATTAAGACATTGAGAATATTCCTAGACAATGAAAAGAGATTAATTTAACTAAATAGGGATTTGCAGGGGTACCGTAAGATTCTGAACCAAACCTCACCAGAAGAACAGGAAAAGTAATGGGTTTTACTTGAATGAAGGCTTTTTAGTTAGTTATACACTAAAAATTTGAACAAAAAGGTCAGCATTGTTTCTAAAACAAAAAAAATCCTTACCAATTGATTATAATTAATGATGTTTGAATAAAACTTTAAGGGTAGTTTCTGGTCATTCAAAACATTTAACTTTAAAAGCATCTGATTTTTTTATTTTTATTTGGAACCAAGAAGGTACCTTCTGAGAAAGGATATCTGTCCCCACTGAACCCCCAAAGGACCTGTTATTTTCCTTTTCTTACTTTTTTTTTTTTCTGTTTCTTTCCTGTGAGTTTATAGCTCAGGCTTTCCAGGACGATAGAGGGAAAGAGGAAGAGGGAGTCCTGGTAATGACGAGGATGAGAGGAAAAGCTTTAAAAAAAGTTTCTGCAATCTTGTCTTGCTCACTGTTTTTAACATGTAATAGCGTTTTTAAAGGGTTTTTAACTGAAGTCATTCAGCCCAGCTTTGCTGAGTCACTTTCCACTTCATGAGTTTTTCATAAAAGTCCGGGAACAGCTCTGGAAAACATAGGAGTGAGCATTAAAAGATGTGTAATGGACCACAAGAAGGAAACCTTTTTGCCATGCAGTTCTCAACTCAGAATTTACCTAATTTCACCCTGTTTGGAAGTTTCCAGATTACCTGTGAACGTAGCCATGTTTCACCTGCAAAGCCCTGAGAGGTGTAGGTAACGGTGATCTCTGCATCCTGAACCATTAAAAAAGATAAACAACTCTTGCACATCCAGCATCCTGGCAAACCTCTCAGGAGGCTGGGAATAAGTATCACAGATGGGGAAATGGATCCTTGTAGATTAAATTATTTTTCTGAGGTTGTTTCGTAAAACTGTGGTAGAGGTGGAGAATGATGTGGGATTTCTGGAATCCTAGGGCTAAACTTAAAGGGTAGAATCATTGGTGCTGGAGAAGATGTGCTTGAACTGATGTTGCTGAGAACAAACCTGTGTTCTGTAGATTAACTTCTAATCAAAGGTAACTGAATGTATCATGTGTGGGTGTATGTAACTGAATTGAATGTATACGCATGCCTATGCTGAATTTCTAATGACTAGCTTCTCCACTTATTTCAAACATGGAAATAAGTAAGTTCCATGTTTGGGTCTTATTCACCGTTCCAACTCACTTAGACATTCACTGTGGATGGGAATGTCAGTGGGACATTCATTGTGAAGAAGAGGAACAGTGTTTGAAGCCAGAGTAGGTTTTCTGCAGAAGAAACAAATATGACCGTGTAAGATTTTCTAGATGCAGGTCTGGGACAAAAACCAGAAGTTATTCAAACAGTGCCAAACCAAATACAGAGAAGAACCTGTCAAGGAATAATAATGTCAAGGTAAAACTCAGTTGATTACTTCTTATTCATGTGTATTATGAATGTTATCACAGAATAGACAATCCTTCCCTCCACTGTTTGTTGCTGTTTAGAGGGTGGGAGGTGGGAGGTGAGGGATAAAGGCATTATCTTTATGCAAAAAAGAGACTTTTGCAGGCATTGTGGAAGGGACTGATTTCTCTCTTATCCATTCCATTCCACCCCTCATACTTCCATTTATCCATTCATCCATATTCAGTCCCTGTATCTCTACCTAAGGGTCTATTTATCCATCATTGAACATGTCTTGTGCTACAGTCCCACTACCGTAACCAGAAAAAGAGATGATCCTAGTGACCCTGCGAAAGTCATTAGAAGAGTCATTGAAGGCAGATGTCGAACTGATCAATGTCCTTGCTGATAAGCCAGAGAGTCTTTAAGTCTTTTGCCAGATATAAGCTAGAGAACTAGAACAGCTTTCAGTTGTGCCAGGTCTGACAGCTCAAGTCTGAATATCTTCAGATATGCCTTGGCTTTCCAAGTAAATACCGTCTAGTCTCTGTAGCTTCTGAGGATTTTTCAACTCAGATTTTGACCTTAGGCTACATTCTCTTCGGTCCTGATCCAAAATAACTCTGCTGATTTCAGTGAACTGACTCTGGATTTGTGCCACTCAGTGCAAAACTGGAATTTGTCCTCTCAGAGACTAGCTGTCCCAGCAGAGTTTATGTGTGGTGCTCATTCAAGTCACTAAGAATAAAGCACAGCAAGTTGGGGGTGCAGTGACCTTCTTTCTGCCTCCCTTGTGTCACCAAGAAACAAGAGAGGTTCTGCAAAGTCAGCCATCCAAAGCACAGAGCTGGCTATAAACAACCCAAAGGGCCCTGTTTTCCCAATGCAAGGGAAAGAGATCATTGGGCAGTTCTGAGATGTATGGATCGTGTTTAGTCTACATGCTTAAAAATAATAATAATAAAAATATTGTTCAGGCCAGAAGGAATTTACAGGCTTAGAACACCATGGAAAGCAACTACCTTGGTCTGCAGAGTTAAATATTCCAGAGGGACCCAAATAAGCTCCTCATCATCCTATTAATTCATCAAACCTGGCCATGCATCATTGGCCCAACATAGCACCCTCTCCTAGGCAATAATCTTCAGGGTCAGTCATGAGCTGTGCCAGATTCCTTCCAGCCTGCTTGACTGGCATTTGGACATCAGCCAAACAGCCAGCTTTTCCTCATGGGATTCAAGCTCTCAGATACCAAAGAGCCTCTTCCAGCAGCATTAGACATAGGGTGCTCCACTGCTGTTTATATGAGGTTCAGATCCTCAGTACCACTTTCATGAGGAAGCAGATACGTCTGAGATCACACCCTTAGGAGGATCACATCGCTCTGGAGCTAGAAATGTCAGCCTCAAGATAATTAGGACAGACGCATATCGATGGCAAATTGTATTTTTTCACAGTCCAAGCAGCCAGACATGTTTACCTCAATTCCCAGGATAAGCAAAAGTTAGCACACCGAGACACTCACCATCATTCAGCTTAGAGGTTTAAACTCTTTGCTGGGAGCTAATTTGGGAACACTAAGCAGCATATCAAGGCTGTCTCAGCACCGCCATGTGCAGCTGCAAAAAGCCATTCAGAATTGCAGCTGGACGCCTTTTGCCTTATCTTAGCAGCTGCCATAAATATTCCCATCCAATTCCCTCATGTTGGTGCAGGAGGCTGAAAATTTAACAACACTGAAGTCAAGATGTGGTCTGGGATGATGGATAATCATTATAAGAATGAAAACTCTGATTCTTTTGTATTTATCTATTGAATCTTGGGTATGTTTGGCAAAGGAAATTCACGGATGGAAACTTCAATTTGTGATTCCAAACAACCTTACCATTTGACACCTGTTAGAATTGTTACTAGGCAGGCAGCATTAAGCTCTTGCCCTGTCTTTGGATCCTTTGGTGAAAGGACCTAATTATTTATTCTGTACAGAAAAAATGCACAGACTCCTCTAAATTCATTTTATGGTTGCTCATTTAAGAGTAATGGAAGTCAAGGTGAATTCAGACAACCCTGTAGTTTGTAACTCTATATGCATAGAAAGAGAAAGACAAACTCACTGCTGTAGTAAATGGGAAAAACTCCACTGAGGTCAATGGTTCCACCATCACCAATTCTAGCAACAGAGTCTGGCTGGGTATGTGCAAAGAAAGTGTCAATCATTTTCATCTTAGAAACCTACACTCATTCCATAGCCAAAAAATATAAAGTAAGTCAGCCAAAGGAAATTCTGTACTTCACTGAAGGTGGGTTAACTGGCTTTGCCAGAGAGGAAAGCATGGCTTATAGGACGAATGCCGTCATTTTTAATAAATATAGACATTCTATTTAAATGGATATTTGTTCATGAACAGTACAGACAGACATACAGCTTTTTGAAGCACATGGAATGGAAGCAAAGACCCTTTAAATTAGGGGCCTGTTGTGAATTCATTGGTCACAGATTGTCTAGAGACACCACTGGTGAACATCCTCTAAGGTTAGGCTGTTCAGTGTAAAATGGCTTCGTGCTTCTCTATCCTCAGTAGACCTCCAGACTACCCAGAGGCAGAATTGAGCAATGGTGTTCCTCTGGTGAACATGTACACCTCATTAGTCATCGATGTTCTGTCTGAAGATCAGAGGGGATCGCAGTCCACGGTGAAGCAAATAAATCATAACATTCACCAGCAACATAATGGGTAGGGAAGTAAAGTGGAACCCTATGTTTCCTCTACACTCTCAGCTCAGCTCCATTGACTACTCAACACTTTCTATTCCCGACACACAACTATGACCAATGAACAGATCAGGGCTTGATTTCATTTTATCATGTTGAATATTTGACCCAGCCACCAACTGAGGAGATGTTTCTGAGCTCTGCTCTGATCTACTGCTCAAGCCTGGACCTAAGAAAGTCATGGATCATATAAGTAGGAACTAGAGTTGTTTGCGTTTTCTAAGAAAATATGCATCTGGTTTTAACTTCTTTTAGAAGAAGAGGACAGATCACTAGATCTGAGGATTGATATCCTTATAGCACATGCAAACAGTGTAAACATTTCCTTGGCTGACTCTTGACTTGCTTCATGCTAGGCAAAAATCCCCAACACTTCTATGAGGGTCAAAGATCCATGGTGCGTGGAGTCCTGGGGCTTTCAACCAGCAATGTGATGTAGGGGAAGGCATTAGAAATGTGTTCACCAGAGAAAAGTTGTGTTCACTAAAACACTGAAGCCAGAAAATGCTTAATTTTTACTCACAAATATTCTGAAGGTTTCTAATTGTCTATGCTGGGATAAAAGTAATCCCAACCACCCACCAAAGCCAGAAAACCTATATCACCTTGTCCCAGATTTTGCTTCTCTGGAACTGAAACCCAAGATCATTTCCAAGGAAGGTGTGGGTGTGGTTGTAGATGTCTGAGCGTGAAGAGAGGTAGCCACAACTAGAGCTGTAATCTTAGCAGCTAAGATACTGATTTTTTTGTTTACCGAAGGGCCTTGCATATACATATCAGAACCAGCTCAAGCAGCTTAACTTCAGTACACAGAGCTGCCAGGAGACTTGCTGTGACTAACCCCAGAAGATTGTGCTCTAAGGACTTCTTCTGACCCCGGAATGATGGCAGAAGATTACTTTGGCCTCTTTGTTTGTCCCAGCCTTGATACTGTAGAGCACATAAGATAATAATTTGCTACAGATTATAGTTTCAGACTATTTGATAAACAGGAGTCTATTTTTAGGCAGTAGATTTGCCTAGGGAAGTTGTTTTTCCATCTCTGAATGGTTTTAATAGCAGGTTTGACAAATCATTTAGGCAAAGGCGATCTTGCCTTGAGGCAGGCAGATTCTCCCACCTCTGTTTTCCATGACTCAATATACTATAAAGAGACAGGAAGAAAATAAACTTAAGCATCAATTGGCAATACTTGCATCTTTTATGCAGCAAGCAAACAGTACTGTTTGGGGACAGATAGTGAGAAAGGAAATAAAAGAGGAGTTGAAGAGAAAGTGAGGAACCAGAGGAAAAGAACTGAGGAAAAAGAAATGGATGGAAGTCAGATTCCTGACTAGAATTCGGAAGCAAAGCAATGGTGCCTTTCTCACAACTAGAAGACAGAGCAAAGCTAGGATCTAATGAATACTGAATTTTAACACATTCAAGAAACTTTTTAGATCCCCCTCCTTTTAGGGGGAACTTCATGTAAGAGTGAGTGAACAGCTAAGGCTGAGTTGGCACAGTCAATGTACCTTTAACAGGTAATTCATATACACACTGAGAATTCATGTTCCCTCCTCCATCCCCAGTTCAGTTCACTTAAGCTTTTTATTGAAGTTGAATTTCAGTAAAACCATAGCTACAAAACCAGCTGCAATCCTTGTCCTCCTATTTCTGTACACACCTGTCTGCTCTGCCTAATACTTTGCTCTTGGGCTATCATCTGTTTTTTTGGATCTGTGCCTGTGCAGCCCTTTGGACAAATGGGAGAGAAGCCCAGCAGAGGGTTGGTAAGACATGAAAAGGTTCCTCTTTTAGCAGGTAGTATTCACCTTGTTTTGCAGCTCTTTATAAAACACTTTTTGAGTCTGATCTAGGGACACACTCATACTTCCCAGGACATGAGTGGAGCAAAAAGGGGAACAGGATTTGGAGCTAGGGATTTATCTGCTCTGGTCATCCTGGGGGGTGCAGAAATGGGACTCTGTTTTAGCTGCTTTATCTTACTCTGGGTTTGGCTGCATTGTCTGAGCTGTCTTTGGTGAGGGCTTTACCAGCAGTCTCCTGTTCTGTCTCACTGTGTTGACAGACCCTGCTGCACTTAATTAAGAGCTGGATACTTCAGACAGCAGCGTAGCAGCCCCCAGCAGTATTACAAAGGAGCACGTGTGTAAGGGAGAAGAGAGCATTTCCCATGCAAACCAGAGTTTGCATGCTCTGCCAGGTCAATTACAAGCTTTTGCAGCCACAGAGGAGACAGTTCTTTCTCCCTTTTATTAAAATGACTGTTCCGTCCCATTGTGGATTGAAAGAGCTACTTGGCTGTCCTTGGATCCCAGCTGACCTCCAGCCACAAGCCTAGGCCTTTACCAGAAAAGAGGGGGAACCATCAATCTCTAAATGAAGACATTGTCCTCCTTATTATCTCTTTGTTGCCAGTGGTGTGTGAGGCTATAGAAAGGAAAAGAGCAGTTCCAAGATGGCTGCTGGTGAAGGAGTATGTCCCACCCTTGATGAGGCTTTTATTCTGTCTGGTGCTGCAAATCTGCTCTGTCAGCAAGAGATGTCTCTATACATTAGGCATGAATTTTCTGTAAAAGACTAGGACTGTTCCCCCCGTTTTCTCCTGCCAACACTACTCAGTGTAACACACCACTCCAGCCCAAATGTCACGGCACTATGTTCAGTCTGGTGGCTCTACTAGTTTCTTTCCTTGTCTGGGCTTGGGTTAACCTGGGTTTATACATCTAGAGACTCAGTTCAGAGAAGGTTTTGACAAGTATGGGCAGGGAACAGGCATCAGTCACTGGGGCTCACTGAAGGAAGGAAGAGATAGGACATTCACAGGAAGCTGAGCCAGGATAATGAAGGTATCCCACAAGAAAGAAGCGATAGATTACATGGCCTGGTCTTCTGCTTAGTTGCCTGCAATAATCAAAAAAATATCAATAGAATGGCTTGCATGGAAGGACTTTGGGTTGAAGACCAGGAGGAACTGCCTGAAGCAAGGTCTAGATTGACAGCAAGACTGAAAATCTTGTAACAATGAATCATAGAATCATAGAATGGTTTGTGTTTGGAGGGACCTTAAATATCATCTAGTTCCAACCTCCCTGCCACTGGCAGGGACACCTTCCACTAGACCAGGTTACTCAGC